>OMLI01087623.1:0-17360 GCA_900302605.1 Rondeletia loricata
GAGGCAGGCTCGGGAACGCGCATAACGTCACATCCGGTAGATTTGCCGCGAAAACTCGGCCCGCCACCTCCACAGTCCTGCTCATATAGAGACTGAACGGCTGAACAGAGAGAGACGCGGCTGGTGTCATTAGTTCTCATTAGTTATGGAGAATTCACTCATTGGCAATAAAAAACGCAAAATGAATGTTAATTTCGGCCGAAAACGTACATATAGGGCCTTTAAGATACTCTTTAACCAGGCTCCTACGCACACAACGGGACCGGGTAGAAGGTTAGCAATAACGCAACTGCAGTGAAAAGTGTTTCTGTCTTAAAATGATACATTGTGTCTGTCATTTCTACACAAACAACATATGGAGTTATATATTCATGCACAAGAGGGAAAAGATGGACAGCAGTCTGCGAGGCATTTACATTTCTTGCAGACATCTATTGTACTGTATGCCTGGTTCATTGCTTTCACTTTCCACTTGTATCAGCAGCCATAGAGCAATCCATTATATATAACTCAGATGCTGATTATTCACTGTCTGAGGGCCCACACTGACTGAACAGAAGAGCGATGTACACGCTTAAGATGCACCGCAGGCCGACACATCATTTGTAGTTGCCCCTTCTGTTCTAATGAAAAAGCAATGAGAAGCATGAAGGATGTACACCGAGGACACGCAGCGCCTCCTGGAATACCTAACAATTCCTTTGATCGTTTACAGTCTTTCATATCAACTGCTTTATATCATATTCTGTCGCAGGAAGACGGGGAGGTGTCGTCGTGAATATTTTGATAGCAACATAGGAGCAAGAAAAACGATGATGCTACTACAAGACTCATCCCAAATTAAGACTGAGCACGGTGCTTGCTCTGTTGCAGTGTGAGCGAGGTGAATTCATGTGGAGGTCTTACTCTCTACAGTGTACCAAAATAAACACACAGGCCTGCGTGAGCATGCAACCATTTGAAATGCGTATGTTTCTGTGCACTGTGAACAGCAGTGTGCCTTGATGCCGCTCATGGAAACAGTGGGGAAACTGTGCAATATGGTGGGAACAGATTTACCTGACCGTCTACTCCATTTGTCTGTGCGCTGTGCAGAGTTGGGGGCGTTACTTGAAAATTTTAATATATTACATATTACTCGTTACTTAAAAAAAAAAAGTAATGCGTTATATTACTATATTACTTTACAAATAGTTTTACAAAACGATAGAGAAATTTATGAACTTCCTAGCGAGTAGCGACCGACAAAATATAACAGTCTACCCGTATTGGCTTTTGCACTCTGCTGTCATCCATGATTTACCTAAATTAAATTCAGAACTGGAGGGAAATGTTCTCCGCCCACAGGAAGTGACAACTCGAAACAAAATCATACCACATATCAAGATAAGGCAGGAATACTTGTATTTACCTGCAACTGGTTCCTTTCAGTCCAGTTGTAACAGTAAATAATACAGCCATGGTTTTCCCCAAGGAGGTTTTGGGTTTTCCTGCTCCATGTGATGAAGGATTGGAAGCGCTTGATTGTGACGCCAGGACTGCCCTCCATTGCAGACAAACTCCATCTAAGTTTGACAAAGTACAGCTAAATCTAATACAACGTTTTACATTGAATGACAACTGACTTCTGCGCTGCCTTCAAACAAGGATTATTAATCGATTACAGAGTTCTTGATCATAAATAGTCTTCGCATATCAAACAGCATGAAATATTAGGTTGAGTAACACGTTAACATTTTTGAAAATGTATATATATACATGTTATATTACCACGTTGCTATTAATTAATATCATTACAGTAACGTGTTACTTTACTAACGCGTTACCCCCAACTCTGGCGCTGTTATTGTTTTCAACCATACCTACATACTGTGGATTCCATGTTGTCCTCAGTGTTTCACTCTGGCCAAAGCTAAACCAATTACTGAATTATGCTGTCAGTCAGCAGCTTTCCACCAGATTCCACAGGTCACCACATCCTTGGGTTGAAATACAAGAGAGAAGAGAGAAAGAAGGAGAGTGTTGAGGTGCGATTAGCTGCTTATTATGTGGAGGCACTGTGGAGGAGCTGAGGTGAGGGCCAAAGGCCATCATTATCCACACATCCACCCTGAAATCATTAACAAACCCCCGACTCCACAGCCTGTACAGTAATGAGAAACACAACAACACAAAGCAGTGAAATGGGAAAAGCAACAACAGCAAGCTCAGTAATAACTGTCCATTTAAGACTCATTGATTGAATGAATTTACAGAGCTGAAAAATACCATTTCCCATTCATTTTCTCCATAGACATTTCAGAAAACCCTGATATAAAGAGTTTTAAGCTTTGAACCGAACCAACCAGCTTCCAGATGAATCTCAAGCTTATAACAACAGATTCGGAAACTAAAGGCAAGGGCACAAGCCTGTGAGATGAACTGCTCCTCACATACAACATGATGTCATCGATTCCCTTTCCCTCATTTTCAACAGTGACATTAAATAATATAATCATTCCTGAAAGAAAACATCACGTCTGACAGTAAAACCATGGTGACGCGGTGCCAGTCACCGCTACAGGTTGCCAGCTGCCTAACGTTACTTCGCTCTGGACTGGCTAACAACCACGCGCAACTTTGGAGCAGGTAATGTTTCTATGGCAACAGCGACCTGTCCGATTGTTGGAAACTTGCTCAAGCTTATGGGTAGTGTAGGATTTCACATGGAATTCTTAATGAAGTTGAAATCAGACCATTGGCTAATAATCAAATTCCCTTTGGGAGAAATGAATAGGACATTTTCTTCTGGAACCTGAAGCTTAAGCTGTATTTGATCAATTAAAATAAAATATACCAACAAGCACACAGCATTGCAACTACCAGCATGACACAATTAAGTTGCTTGGTTTATTTGGATTGCGGCCCTTTGCGGGGCGTTTCAGTGACTGAAAGCAAAGGATCGCTTGTCATTATCACATTCTACTGAGTCAGCGTATATTCACCAACACTGAGGACAAACATGCAACTGATACAGTACACACTGTTGATATACAACACAGTACAACAATACAGCTGACGTGTTTGTAGAATGTGGAAAACAGCAATGTATGGTTGCCAGCAGTATACAGTCACTTTTCTAATTAAAATGGTAATTGTAATAATACAAATAAATCGATTGATAAAAGGAAATGAGTGAGGCAGGACGTCTCTGAAAGCCCAAATGAGGAACATCATGTGACTGAATCATCACATGATGACGTTCTCCTGAATTTGAATCCCTAATTTCACCCGTATGTGTATAATCATTTGATCACCGCAGCAGAACCACTTTGACTCTGAGACTTTGGCATTTTCTACGTGTGTATCCTCGGGGAACATTTGACAGCCAATTTATCAGATAATAAAAGAATGATAACGGTAATTAGATTAATTCTCCTGATCACGACCCGTGCACTTTGAATACCGATTGCCATATAAACACTGTCTCCGTGTGATTTTCCGGGCTGATTGCTGTATGCCCAGATCAAAGTGCCAGACATGTATCCCAAGGTCTGATGAATTAATAACTTCAGCTGCTCAGGCACAGTGGAGTTCTACTTCTTGTCATGGTACTGCACCACTAACAGCAGCTCTCTTGCCAGCTACGAAACATTAGCCATCAATTAAGTTGTAATTAAGAATGATCCAAGCTTTGGCACCTAAGACCATATTACACAGTTGACTAATTTCAGAGATAATGAAAAACAAATGCAAATAGGTTTCAATTTTTAAATAGAATGTCATTTAATTGACCAGAATTAATTGTCTTTTATTCCAGATGAACCCCACAGTGTGAGGCAGTGGCTGTATTTGTTAAGAATCAGCATTGCTAAGTATGCAGCTATACTTGGCCATGGGAGTGACTGCTGTAATATAGCCATAGTACAAACCTCATTTCCATTTCATGGCAAATAAACCACATGAACAGACCAGAATTGACACAATATTTGTCGCTCTGTCAGCTTGTGTTTGTGCTTTACAGAACTGGCCTAATGATTGGAAAATATCAACCTGAACAATTTCTGTATGCAAATGCGCATTTGTACAACGCAAATTGCGAGTAGTGTATCTGTTATAAGAGTTGACAGCGGCTTCACGGCTACATAACCGTCTTAAGGAGTTTGTTTACCGCCACTGGCCAGAGTAATATCACACCTTTAATACCAGCAGAGAGCCGTTCATCCACGTAAACCCAACACTGTCAGGCCTCACGTTGAGTTGCACCCCAGTCTCGCTGTGTTGGGTCAACACGCATTTCACGCCACTACAGCGAGCTATGAATCATCAAGGAGAATCTGGGGTGGTATAAATCATCTGTATTGTTTAGGTGTCAAGTGGATAGAGTTATTTATCCTCAGTTCAAGGAGACACAGGGAGCAAATGACACAATGACGTGTGATCAGTGGATGGAGAGAGCTCATAACAGGGGTGTCAAGCGGAGACGAGACGTATGCGCCGAGACGGTGCTAAAAACCCACATCCTCTCGCTTATCTGTGCCGTAATGGGAGGCACACAAATGTTATGGATGGAGATTGCGCCAGCATGTTTTACTCCGCCCTGCAGCCGCCATTGTAAATTATCACCTGTCATATCTGTGACATATCAGCCAAGACGCTCGATGAGACGAGTCGACGACGCTGGAGAAATCAACTTTGGGGGAGTTTTGCTGCTGTAGACCGGAGCCGGCCGCCTCGGGTCCGGGCCAACGTCTCGCACCGTTATCAGCGCTGTTATCTTAAGAAGACAGATCAAAACATGAAAACACTCGCAGTATGTTGCCTGAACACAGATCTGAGTTCAGATAGGCTGATCTGTAATGCACCATGCCTAATCTGCACCAGGCAGGATGTGTTTGTTGAAAACAGCTCTTGGTGTTCGTCAGACAGGAGTCCATTTTGTGCCGAGGAGCTGCACTGTTACACGGGTAGAAATATACAGAGACACTAGAGCTATCCACATGCCCAGGTGGAAAGTTAAAACCTGTAGTATCTCCACACAGGCCTACAGGGAAGTCACGTGTGATTAAATGATGCTTTATCTTTCAACACGTGCAAATGTCAAGTGAAAATAGCTTAGACTCAGAAAGTGTTATTTACCCAATAACGAGAAACACGGGTAGAGTTACAGCTGGTATTAAAGCTCATGTCTGGAGGTAAAATGCACAGTGAGTCACTCCGTATCGCGGCTGCTTCTCTAATCGCCTTGTGTTTCATCCGTTCTGTTGAAGTTTCTCATGAGGGAGAGCTGGCCAACTTCTGAGACGGAAACGACAGAGGGGGAGGACACAGTATTCCCACGAGGGATTGCACTCTGTCTCTATACTGTGACCGGGAGCCTTTCAACCCACCGGCGCCGCACATTTCCACAGGATCAGCTCCAGAAAATGCCAATAACATTGTATTTTAAGAGAGAAGTGACAGAGGACATATGGGACCTATGTGTTTGAAGAACGCTGAGTTTGATGATGAAAGGGATTTCTTTAACGGCAACAATTGCAGGGAAATTAACAAAACTGCCCATATTGCCCTCAATTACAGCAGCAAAGCTTCAGTTCTGTTTTGCATTCTCTGTGTGTGCAAGCACGAAGCTCTCGTTAATTACTCAATAATTGCATTTATTTAACCTGCAAAATGACATTGTGTTGCAGTTTTCCAAGCTGTTCATTTCAATTTTAAATGTAGCATACTGAGGGGAGAAGGGGAAAGAAATGGTTTCGCTCAGAAAAGTGCCAGGCATTCCTTTGCTTCGCCGAGATGAGTCAAATACGGTACACATCTATCTATCGAAGGTCGATTTCCACATAAATGGATTTTGATATGCTTCTGTGTAAGTGTCAAGAAAACATCACAGCTTATTTCTGCAGGACATGAGCATGGGAGATGGGTTTTGAGCAGATGTGTGGGAAACCTGTTCAAGATCGCTACCAGCCATTTGTACAGTAAGGATGGATAAGCAACAGTATAACGTAAGAATGGAAAACAAAGTATGAAGCCAGCGAGTGAAATCTTCATCACAAAGGCCCATCAGACCGATGCAGCGTAGCAACAACGTCAAAACATCAACTTGTGGCTAATACAATTCCAGTTCTGACTTTGTGAAAAACATGAATCACTGTGAGCGGCATTGTGAGGAGACTGTAAATCCGTATCTTATGTGTCGCCAGAATGGATTTTGCCCTCCTTTGTTTTGCTAGTTTGAGCTATTATTTCCCCTTTAATAGCGTGTCATTCATTTCAGTGCCATTTCCCTGTATGGCGAGGTGCCTAGTTAACAAAGGGAGAGGAAAAGTCATTAAAATGGATGACTTTCTAATCAACAGGAAGCTAGTACCGAGGCACACAGAGGCGCAAGTTGTTTTCTCAAATCCTCTTCATCATCCAACAAACACAGTTATCGTTATCATCTCCCCTGCAAGCTGCTTGACATCTGCTATTCCACAGATTCACAGACACGGTCCGACCGACTGATCCCTTCATTCAAACTATGACACCTAAAGATAGAAAAGCTCTCGAGATGTGGGACAACTCAGTTTGAGCAATGGTGTTATCGTCTCATATCTTTATTTGCGTTTGTCCGACTGTCTTTGCTGGTACGAAAGAAAAATAACACGACCGAAAAACGTGTGTTATCTCAGCAGGACATCGTACAGTTCCCACTTAGTTCATCCTCATTTAGAAATCTGGTGTTTGCGGGGGGTAATGTGAAGGCGCACAACAGAGTAAACAGCATTGTATATTTAATACTTCTGAATCGATATGGTGCTCTAGCAGTTCTTTGACAATTTAGGATCGTATAATACAAGGCATAGAGGACGGGCACACGCAGCACCAGGATTCGTTTCGTGACTCCTTCTCGTGGGCTGCCAGATCGTGGAGGTGTGTGACGTGTCGACAGCTCTGAAGCTATGCAGCGAGGTCCAGCGGCTAGCTGTTGAGGACCAAAACAAGAATTGATTAGCAATGCCTCGGCGGGGATGCTGCTCTGCGAAGCCGTACAGTTGTACTGACAGCAAGGTATCAGCCAGATTCGAGCAGATGAGAAAAACAAGAAACTTAAGCGGGGACAGGCATAACAAGCAGACGAGCTATGCAGCAGTGTGGAGACAATAGTCCTGCAGCCCCCTTGACAGCTATATTAGTGCTAATGACAGGTTGGGTTACTCTGTGGCACAGATGCACCTGGGCAGCAGTGACAAAATAACGACTGGACTCGTGTGAAAGCATGATGTGTCACGGTGTACAATGAAGCCCTTTCACAGGGAAATTATATGGTAAAAATACATCAAATAGAGAATAAAACTCGGTTATGGGTGTGTAATTACAGCCTGAGTATGACATATCTCTTTGAGTTTTGAGTGAAAAAGATTCCCATTTGACTTTGACCTGTCGATACTTTGGCAGAACAGTCTCTGTGATCATTCTGCCAGTTACAATTCTTCTATCAACGGTCCATTTCGGGTTGTGACTGACATTAGGTATGAAAATGAAGAAAGGAAATTGATATTCTTGGCATTTCAGATATCATTTATGCATCTATCTAAATCTGGGTACTCAAAGTAATGGCCCTTGACAGAGATTGAATTGGATACTGAGCCTATTTTGGCAGGTCTCAAATTCTAAACGTCCACTACCAAGGGAACAATGATTTCCCCTCAATCTTAAGCCAACTTTCAATGGATATTTCAAACACTAGCCGTAGGGCCGGGGTGGATTCATACATGTTGCTACTATCCAGAGTAGGATAATGTGCACATTACATGCAGAAAGGCTTGCTGTTGATGCAATATTACTGCAACAGCTCATAGCGCTGCTTCATGTGTAGGCTTGTGTAGCGGACGTCCTCTGAGTAGGAAGGGCAGGTTATGGAGCATTCAGAGCTCAACTTATAGCAAACTGTATTCACACTATAGGAAAGCACAGCAGGGACTGTTTCGCTCTACAGACGTGGCTGGCTTTAAGTATGAGGCCATGCCAGGAATTTTGAAGGAAATGTTGCATATTCCCAGTGCTGAAATGCAATGTTGGCAGTGACTGCATCCATTTGCATTGCTCTTTATTAATTTGTTCCCCCCAGCCATGGTGCTCAGGCTCTATTGACAAGGAGCACACAGAAAATGAAAACATTTCTATGAATAACACAATTTCTTCCATAAATGGTGGGCTGTGAAATATGATGCATGCTGCTTCAGAGCCATCAAGAGGAAGCTTCAGGGTGAGCTGCACCAAGAGACACTATCAGCACGGCCTGTCTAAAATAATTTCTTCTATTTATCATCTGTTGCTTTATGCCTGCTGTCCTCTCTGATCGCTGATTAAATTTCCATTAGCCGTGCTTACTAGTTGTTGTGATGGGGAAGGAGTCGGACGTGATTGCTCTGAGAGCGTAGAGGTTGGGTAATAACACGGCGGCGTGATTTTTGGGACATACACTGTGTGACAGCGAGTCTTCTTCCAGTGTATTTGTGGCTCCTGTCTTGGCTGAGGGTGTGGGCTGGCAGGAGGAGAATGGAAATACGAAGAACCATACTTCATATTGCGAGCTTGAGGGGGTGGAGTAGGAGGCGGGGGGGATTTCAATCCAAATGATGGAAACATCTTTTTGACAGCAGCGTTTGTTATGTATTAAGATGGGGAACAGTGCATGAAGAGGTTCAAGAAAAATCTCTCAAGATATCTCCCTAAGGACTGAAGTTAAGCCCAACATCTTAAACTTACTCTAAAAAGTCTCAGAATAAGTCATGTATGTTGAAAGTAATAATAATATGCAACATTTTCCTATAAATAAATGTCCATACTGCTATTCTCTATTGCTGATTGATATAACACAATCGTAATTCAGGCTATATCCAGTTCATGAACGCTTTTACATTTGCTGTTCCAAACACCCGGTGTCTGGTAGGTCTTTCCTGGGAAAAGATCCTCTGCCGCTCAGGAAGTGATGCATTTTACATTTCCAGCAGCAGTAACAGTACTCTGTTTGGAATAAATAGAAGAAGAACTGGGTAGTTAGCATGAGCAGCGATAGCCACCGTGGCTGAACAGACAAAGAAAAGAGCGACACCTACAGAAACTCAAACTGCATCGACCAATCCAAGGAAAAAGAGGATCTCTCAGATTACCACTTTAAGGATCCCGATCATTCTTCATCAAGGTATTAGGCTGCAACTTTATCTAAGGAGCTGCAATTCTCCCCGGTTTCCTTAATGGTGAGCTGGATTGATTAGTGCAGGGAGGATGGGCGGCTGTGAGGCCCGCTGCCTCATTACTCTCAGTTTGCAGGTGTTCTGGACGCTTCGGTGCCCACGCCGCCTGGCACAGAGAAGACAGAGGACAGAGACCAGACCCACCTCGTTCATCTTGCGAGCTGTGATGGAGGTCACGCAGGAAAGCAGCCTTGCTCAGAATAAGTCGCTGAGAGTGACAGATGGAGGTGCAGTATGGAAAGGGAATCAGCTCGGGCTCAAAGTGTTACATTTGTTTTTCATCTCAGTAAGGCGGCAGCAGGCACGCTTCTGATGACAGCGCCCGCCAAGCATACTTTATGGTTATGTAAGGCACCCTGACACTGTGTGTTTGAATTTTACTACATCTTGATGAAACTGCAAATGTGTGTGCTGATTGTGTGTTCATTGCATGGCTGCCACAGCCAATATGTCTGCTCTACTGTATGACTGTACAGTATACATACCAGAGCGTAGACATATGTGGGAGCCACATAATGAACACACAATCAACGCACTCATATGCCATTTTATCTAGATGTCGTGAAATGTAGAAGTATGCAAAATATATTAATTTACTATAGTGCAAACACATACTGGAGTCTAGGAATATTGGTTAGTTAGTGGATAAATAAGAATGTCATCAGCAAAGACTTTTGTAATGAAATGTGAAACAACACAGGTTTGTTCGTATCAGCTGCCTCGTCGAGTGACAAAATATGAGGGCATAATGTCAGCCAGTTGGCCATCTAGCTTGTCACAGTCAACCTAATTGCCATGTTAGAGCAGGGATCCGACTGAGACACAGGTCTCATTATACTTGACTTACATCTCACAAATACTTCGCAAATTCTCTCTTCCTGACTTCAGCTGCTGTCACTTATTGTTCCATCTCTGAGCAGAGCAGTTCTGGATCATAAACTCCATCTCCTCACATTTGCATATTCTCTCAGTGAGCTACAAGGTTCGTACTGTCCCCTCCTCGCTTTAGCTATCTTCTCAGGTGAAAGGGTCGACCAGCACAAAAACCTTTCAGGCTATGCCAATTACAAGGACATTGCAATTAAGCAATGTTTAAATCTCTTGAATTGATGTACCTTATTGTTGTAGAGTGCATTATCTTCACGATCTTCGTGGGCTTTAATTACTGGAGCACTTAAAGTGTGCTGTAGAGTTCATCAGCGCTCTGTAACACTCAACACAGGGCTGCCAAGACTGAGACGAGTAGGTGGGCGGGGGCCAATTAGACTTTAGAGCAGCTTCCACTCAACTCTTGTCCCAGAGGAATTCTGTCCTCACATTTCAGTTCCAGTCAGTAATTCAGCCACTGGATTTAACCATTTGTCATCATATCAAACTCCCCATTTTAACAGGACGACTGGCTTTCAGAGGGACTGGAAAAATGGACTGTGCGTCCGGGTCACCCCCCAACTAAAGAAACCGTAGGCCGCGAATAATCTGAGAATTTTGGTTGAGCAATTGATCTCTTAGTTCAATTGAGAAAACTGTGAAGTTGCTTTTCCCCACATCTCTGTCCTCCTGCAAATGAAAGAAGTGATGCAATATGGCTGAGTTATCATTGATCAAAGACCAATACATGTGGGATTATCGTTGAATGTCAGGAACTTATTTATATTTTTCCGGATATAACCTGGCTCAGAAAATCATTAAAAAAGGACGAATTGCCTCGGTTACAAGGGAGCATCCCTACTGACATCAAACCGCACAGCACACGGTAATAACTCATGAATCAAAGAGAATTATTTATTTTTTTACCTCTGTATTCTGCTGCTAGTCGCCGGCCACTCGTAGGAAATTACCAAAGTATCTGCTCATTAAGAGGATGACTCGGATATTTTTAGTGAGTCATCCCATAGCCATGTTATTATGAATAAATTACTACTGAGTGACTCTGTTCAGAAGAAAGCATGACTGTGAAATCCTGGTGATATGCACATGAAATAATACAGTGTATAAACCTTATTTTAAAGGTCACATCAGCTCAAATCACACAACACAGGGCATTCTACAATTCCATCATCAACTGCCATTTATTAGTATCAAACCACTGCTACAAAATTACATCAAACATGATGAAAATGGACTTGCATACGTGCTATACACAATGTAAGCTGTAAAGTAATTAAAGTACATGGATTTTCTTATTTTTTGACAAATATCAATATATATATGTATATATATCAATGCCACTTAAAGCCATATATATCATTCCAGTGATCTAGAGCCTATAAATGTACAACTATATCCCTGGTGGCTAAAGGACCTTCATACACATTTGAGTAAAGATATCCATTTCAAACTTCTCATCACACGATATTTCAGCATGATGATTAGAGGACTGATTAAAATTATACAAAATTATAAAAAATACAATAAAACTCCACACATCCATCTACCCCAAAAATGTCCACTGTCATCGTCTTTTGCACAAAAAAATTTAATAAGTAAATATATTGCATGTACAGAAATAAATGCTGTACCTCATATCTGGAAAGGAGTTGCCGGAGTTCACTCCATTTTAACAAATAGCTAGATGAAATGTTGGCAATTGTTCCCTCTGTAACACTTTAGACACGTAGGTCTGTGTCATGAACCGGTGACTGAATGCTCATGCTACAAAAGAACTGATTTGTTGTGTCATTCAGTGTATATAAAACAATGTGAAACGAAAAAATTTGATAGGATTGCGTTTACTGTCAGTCTCATAATGACATTTTCTCTACGGCAGCCTGCTCGATCCTTTATGAAAATTGCTTGGGAGCTTCACGTAAAAACACTTCTCACTGTGATTCAGTCATCATCAGCTTCACGGGGAGACCTGGCTTAGATAGCTCGCCTTAACACCCAGGCATTATCTCAGGCTCTGCATCATCGGCTGGCAACTTATTTTCCAGCTCACTGGAAATAACGAGGGACGGGTTGACAAATGCTTCATGCAACCTCTTTTGAAGCTGCACTATATTGGCAGCTACCACACTATCAGAGGGGTCGCCGTTTAAAAGAAAATCAGTTTGATACATTCACGCCCGTCAAAAATGACTCCCTTTTTGTTTTGTACCAATTGAAACGTTCAAGAGAGATGGTGCAAACCAAGAGGCCTATTTCAAAAATGTTCTTTTTCCATTTAGAGCTGAATGAAGACTTGCCTAAAGGCTGGTTATGGAGAAAGTCAAAAGGTTTTTTTCTTCCTGCCGGGGGTTTGACAGGAGGGATAGCGTATTCCCTGCTGTGCAACAAACGCATCCACCAAGCTGAATGCTAGCACTTAAGAAACAAGAGGGTTTTTTGATACCGACAACTCAGTATGCTGCTCAGGGGAGTGGGATGGCGACTGCCGGAGCCAGGCGGCAGCCCCGGCGTATGACAAAATCTCCCAGGTAAAACTGACAAAGGCACAGGAAGGGTTTTTTATTAACGGGTCAGAAGGATTGCCTCTCTCAGAACTGCTCCGGCCCTCTCTCCATTCATTCTCGCCACAGAACAGATGCCTCTTAATGCTGTGGTACAGTATGCGCTCCTGTTGGTGCAGCAATACAGCTGTCACACACCGGTCTCTGAGTTTGTCATGATGTTCCTTACAGTGACATCCACACCCGAGTCAAATAGCATCTGCATATAATTCTTGCTGTTAGTTTGAACCCACTTTGAGTGCCAGGCGGTGGGTTTGACTGCAGCGGGGGAATTCAGATAGTGTCAGTCAATCACAGAAAATATGAATAAATTTGACTTTCAAATATTTTCCTTTTTGTCTAGATTTTCTGGTACTCACTGTATGGTCCTACTGTAAGGAAGTTAGAGCAAACTAAGGATTATTTGCAAATAGTTTGACAGGTGCCTGATAATATCCAGGATCAAACACTAAAAACAATTACGAGGATGTCAAAGTGGGATTCAAGCCCTGCTTCTATGGAAGAGAAATACACGCTTACTGTGCAGAAAGCTAATTATAATGACATATTACAATGTCTGATTTGTTGATTTGTACTCTATTCTGTTAGGGGATTAAATGTGTTCGGTTAAAAGTTAAACTTAATTGTTAATTATGTCTCGTCAAACTCATATAACTTGAGTTCATATGTTTCTAACAAATATATACCGTATAATAAGATCATATTATCTGTAAATGTTTACAATTATGTGTAGTAGATTGCTGTATGTTGAGATGCTATAGAATGGATATTATGAATAACCAGATAAGAGACAACTTTTTAATTAGTCAGCCGTTCAATCAATCGTTTTATATTTTTGGAGTACTTATGACACCTGAAAGGCTGCATACACGAGCTTTAGCTTGGGTTGTGACAATAATCCTATGAATGAGTGTTAGTTATGGTATTTAACTTATTAATGAAATACTTTTGAAGGCACATTCAGTACAGTACTTGTAATCAATGCATTCGGCGTTCAAACAGAGCAGTAAAATCCTGATATCAGGTGAGCTTTGAAATGGGCTTTTGACACGGCATTTATAACACCCAGGGGGGGGAGTCAGGGCTTGGCCCGCACGTAATTGCATGAATATTTAAAATCCTCTTATCTGAAATTTAAAAGTGGAGCGATTTCCCCCCTCTCCTGTCACCCGTGAGCACGAGGTGAGGCGGGCTTATCCTAAGGGGATCTCTGCAGGTGGGTGGCATGGCCTCTTTTCAACAAAGTGATAAATCAATATTACTTTTCCACTGAACTTTTACGAGGTGGGTCACAACCATGGTTCGACTCTCAAGTGTGTATTCAGATCATAGAACACTGTTGGAAAATCCTATATAAACAGCACAAACCCAATCTTTAATCTACAGCAAGTGCTTTATGGGATTGGATGAACAGTGGTGGACGTTTGTAAATGTCTCCAGAACAGACAACAAGCTACAATGTCAGTCAATGCCTATGCAATGCAGATGTTGGTTAACGCTATGTGGCATCACGGTCACGTCTAGCCATCTAGCTTCAGTCCGATTTAGTCTATTTTCAAGAAAATAAATAAAATTAGGGAGAGGCCTCCATCAGATATGCCTGGACAGAATGTATGATATTGCACTCTCAATAACACGAGCTGTACAAATACAGTAATGTTCCTGAACATGGAAAATAGTTCCAGATAGTAATAATGAGAAATCCCTTTGAGTGCTCATTAACTCAGATATGGGTTTAAGTATTATAACATGAAGACTTTTATTGCAAATAATAGCGATTCGAGAAAAGGGACTTGTTAATACCATTATTCAAAAATAATGAACATCCAGTACATTTCACATGGAATACTAGCATGGTCTCAAGTGCTTAAGACAAGCAACCCAACATAACTCCACGCTGTCACCAATGTGCCACAATAATTATGACTCCAAACAGTAGCAGTTGTTTTACTTTATCATCGAGTCGATTCAAATAAAACACAGTAAAGATGTAGCCTGGTGAGCTGTAGGAGGTACTGTATGTATTTTAGTCCAGCTCCAGAACCAAAACGTTTGGAAAACTGGTTCCATTTCATAAAAAGTATAGATTATCTGTAAAATGGCCACCTCAAAAACACAGGTTAACTTTGACATGCAGCACAACCATACTCTCTGCACATCGTCAAATACGCGAGTGTGTGAAAACTAAGACTACACACCGGCTCTACAGATCAAAAGGTATCCTATATTCTCCAAATATACACACATTGACTCTGTTCTATAATACCGTTATACTGATTCACACCCTCTCCGTTTCAAAAAGTCGATAATTTGATTGCAAACATTGTTCTTTTAATGTACTTGTTTGACAAAAAAGAAAAATCAACAACAGTTATGGCATCTAAATGAACCTGACAACATTTTAAACTATGCCATACTGTGCCTCATTCAAATAAATGTCACATATCCAGTTTTACATGTTTCTGATGTTTTTTTTAGTTTTTTTTTTTTACATTGTTTTCACAAAGGAAGAGAATAAATATACTTCTGACCCATTTTCAATATACCTTAACATTTAAACAAGATCATATGGTGCAGTATTTTCATAATTCAGAAAACAAGCGGATAGCAATTCCAATACAAACAATAAAAGAAAAAAAAATGTTCAGCAGACTTCAAAACAAATCACCACTCAACTTAAAAGTAATAACAGTGTTTGTGCTTTCAGACTTTCACTGCGATGGCTATTTCTCTATGGGCTCGCAGTTCAAAGTTCACGTGAAAATACTGTGTGAAGTCCCTTGATCAGGAGGCGATATGTGACACAATGCAAAGGAGACTTAACACTTACAAGAATGTTAAAACTGATTGATAAATACTGCATCCTTATCCGTTATCAGCAACTGGCTTCTTTGAAAATACCTGTAGGCTATATCACATTCAAAGCCAAGAGTTGAGACCTTTACCTCTCTTGTAATATCAAATTCGGGAAAGATAAGTCAGCTAATGGTTTTTTGAAATTTCAATAATATGTCATGTCGAACAAATGAGATGTATTTCATTGAGCTCCACTTCTGAGAGAGCTTCAGGAAGTGTCCTTCTGATGGAAGTTAATTCAATGTCTATGGTACTATTAAGGCATTACAGTATCTCTCTTAAAACCGTGGATTGAAGATACTTGAGGATGAATATGCCATGTGTACAGTCTTGTCAAAAAGTAATCCCTTACAATCACACCGGTGCTGAGCCTCGATGTGGGCGAGCTTCACCGAACGGAAAGTCACGGCTTCCCTTTCTTAAACGACCACATGGTTTGACTCGTAATGAACCGTGCTGGACGGCTTACACTGATCACCTGTTCGTGTAACCATGTAAATCGCTTTCAATACAATAGGCTGTTAGGCTCACTCAACTTGGAGGAGCTGTTAGCACCATGGAGACTGTGGCCATGTTTGTACTGATGAGTGACAGCGTGTTTGCAAGCTCTATTTTGTATACTGTCGCTCATAATTAAATTGAAGATGAATTAGATTGGAATCAAAGCCGGTTTCATCGTTGTACTCTTTTGGAGATCATGTTCTCGGCCAAGCACATGATCTTCTTTCCTTTGTTGAAGCCTCTGCCACTTAACATTTTGGTGGATTTTCCTGAAACCTTCATTACGTGGCCTTTGGCTGTCCCGAAACTCATTATTTGTTAATTGGTACAAATTAACTAGATACATTTACCCTTAAAGAGCTGCTTTACCTCACTGCAGTTTTACACGATCCAACGACTAAGTCAAAAATTCAAGCCAGAAACCTGTAAATCTGTCTCAGAGGGACGTGGCCTATCACGGTCAAGCAACTTGTGCAGCTAAGGTTGTTTAGAGAATGCAGACAACATCGGAGACAAAACGGCGACACAAACGCCCACCGGAGGTGACATGTTTCCAAAAACGTACAAACTGCATCTTTAAAGAGAAAGCCTTTGGGCTCTATTCGGGGCACATTATTTTTTCAAGGTATAATATTATAAACAATTTCCTGTGTTTCTTCTCAACTGCAACACTTTAATTGTCGTGACATTCACCTAGGTGGACTCACTGAAAAAAGCATGGAGAATATAATACTTCTTTTTTTCCAAGAAAAGCATGTAAACATAGGGCAGCGATGTTCCTCCCTTCATTCTGTACAAAGTGGTGAACTGTGTTCTGGTTCCGTAATGATGGGTAATCGAGAAGAGCTGGTCCCACTTGAAACAAAAGCCTACACTATATTAAAATATAAAGATACGATACAGTATACTTTGCTACTTTGACTGCTGCCCGATCAAAGGGGTTAGGCAGGCGTAGTAACTGAAGGACCCATTTCAGAATACAACAAAGCACACCTTCCACATTGTTCGTCCATCTATTGAGTAATCATGACAACACAGATCCTGAAAAAGTTTTCTTTTTTGTTCTTTTTTTTTTTTTTTAAGCGCTCTCCATAATCATAATTTGTATTGTTAGGAATCTAAATATATGTCTTTCCTTTTGTCCAACAACCCATAATACATTCAATACTGAATACAACATTGGTATGGTAATTGTGTGTACTGAGAGACTTGGCACAATTGCTTCTTTTTTAGCCATTTACAAAAAACAGAGATGAAAATGTTAATTTCGCGCCATCACCTCCCAGAGAGAGAGAGAGAGAGAGAGAGAGAGAGAGAGGGATGGATGTAA
>OMLI01087624.1:0-19123 GCA_900302605.1 Rondeletia loricata
TTTTGCCTTCAAAATAAAAGCTCGAAAGTTTCAAAGTGTAGAAATTACTCTATATTCTATTTTTTTATGCTTAAGCACTGAAATGTGTCCAGCTTTACATAACAAGTTGATTATGCTTGTAAGTTGTTAAGCACTGTAAGCACATTTATCCATTTATTAAAACATTTTTTTAGTGAGGTATTATTTTGTATCCGTCCACTTCCTTTAAACATTTAACTTAACACATGGAGTCGTGGACAAGTTGCGGTCAGTGTGTGTTAAAGAGGCACTATGCAATTTGTTGTACATTGTTTCATGTACGATTGGCCAGTTTGTGATGCACACTAAAGAATCTGATAAGCTTTCATGTCAATTCTGTGAATAAATACATAATTCCTGCTTTTTGCCTTTTTATGGGTATTTTTTCTTCTTCAGTTACACAGATATCGTGATGTATCGTAGATGACATTTCTTGCAATGTGATATTATCGTTATCGAGGGCCAAATATTGTCACAGTATCGTATCGTGAGTTACTCGTATCGTCCCACCCCTACTTCTAAACTCACTTATATAGACTTGCTTTTATGTAATGAATTATGTAATGTGTGTGTGAGAGAGAGAGAGAATGTCACCTGTGCTAGCAGCAGTACTGATGGGGACCAGATGAGTCCCATTTTGTGTGATGGTCTTTATTGGAAGCTGGTGCTGGCCAAGTGGGGCTTGTTGCACGATGGTAACCGTTGTAAGGGGAGTAGCATGTGAGGTCTGGATGATGCGACTAGCTCCGCCTATAGAAGAGGCTGTGATGGCTGGGACCTGCTCCACTTTTACTAAAGAGAAGGAGAGAAATATATTTGAAATGAAACGCTCACATACAGTAAGATCATTATGGTTGATGACTATAGAGGCTTTGCAGTTGTGTCACAAAATCTCGCAACCACGCCTGGCGCCATCATGGAGGTCCAGTGGATAATTGCCTCTGCACATAATGTCAAAATATATAACAACCAGGCTAGAAAAAGAACGATACCTGAAAAAAAAATTAAGAATGGCTGCAGGTCAATTCAGTAATGTTATAAGTGAATGGTCTGATAAGGTCTGGTTCGTCTGATTTGTTTCCAAATTTACTGTGCAAATCAGATATGTTAACAAGACAGTTATGGTTAGGAAACCAGATACTAGGGCTAGGTAATTTTTTTTTTTAAATGAATCTCTGATGCATCATGATTTTATTTTGTCCGATTCAGAATTATTAAAATCTTAGTATGCATCGCTTCTTGAATGCACGTTATTTTGCAGCAACAGAACAAGAGTGCATTAAATATTTAGCTTTTATCTTAGACTCTGCTTCTTTGGTGGCGCTATAGCTCAGCTTTGATTAGTACGGTAGCCTCTTCGACCAAACCCACTCTCTCCACTGGCTCTACAGTGATGGACAATGGCGGACGCTGTTTGGCGAACCAGCCCAAACAAGTCTCGAGGCAGATGTGTCGATGCATGTCAGATTTCAAAACAAAATGGAGAGAAATGAACTCTATAAAAGCCACGTCGTTTGTCAAATTTGTCATTCGACGTTGAAGTACTCCGGTAACAAACTAATGTAGATAATTATGATTAATCGAGAATCGAATTCTAATTAATCGTGAGAGTCCCAAACATTCCCACCCCTAACAGAAACTATGGTTAGCTAGCTAACAAGCTGACATTATCTAAACACAAAATCAAAAAGATGCATCAGTAACTCAGTGATTAGTCCCTAGCGAAAAACTGCACAGAAATGAACCATGTCCATTCCATACTGTTGCGGCGGCCACGTCCTTCATTTAGAAATGCCATCAGCTGTTCTCAGTTGTTGTTGTCAAGAGCTGTGGACCTCCAATATGGCCGCCAGACATCACTTGAAAGCCTTCCCTTGATTAAACATGAATCAGGTCTAACCTTTGATCTCCTGGTGGTCTCCACCTCCGTTCTCCTGAGGTTCCGTGCTCACTGTGGTAACAGGCTGTCCGGCAACGGTTGCCATGGTGACCGCTGGGATCTGGTGGACGACGTGCACCGTCTGCATGCCGGAGGCGGCGCTAACTGCGGTTGTTACTATGGCTGGCGTTGCCATGGCGTAGGTCACAGGCTTCATGGTCGTCTGAGGCATCTGGCGCTGCACGGCAATCAATACTGGCTGGTTGTTCAACGGTGAGCCTATCAGAGATTAAAGGGTTAAAGGTCAGAGAGAAAGTCTAGCTATTTTTGTATCATTATTCACTACAGTAAAAAGGGTGAATCCACCCTAAAACTTGGATGGTTCAATTAATATTAATTATCAGAAACCAAAGCTGAGAGAAAGAGTCCAGAGAACCGAACTTCTGTTATGTCTTCAAGAGACATTCTGGAGCTGCTACACTGATAATACATGGGAGGCTGATGTTGAGTTATTACACTCCAATTGGAATTATTTAATACTGCTGCTAACACTTGTGAAACAGAAAATTTTGCCCTAGAAAATAATAAGAAGAAGAAAAACACCATACAAAAAGCATAGATGAATTCTAGCCTTGGGAGAGATTCGTTTATGTACACAAATCTAGACAAAACTGCCCAAAGTCACACAAATAGCATACAGTGCTAGTGTAAGTATTTGGATAGCGACACTTTTTGTTGTTGTTTTGGCTCTGTACTCCAGCACATTGGATTTTAAATTTAAAAACAATGACTGTGACGTTAAAGTGCAGACTGTCAGCTTTAATTTGAGGGCATTTACATCCATATCGGGTGAACAGTGTAGGAATTAAAGCCCTTTTAAAATATAATCCCCAAAAGGGGACCAAAAGTAATTGGACAAATTACATAAACTTAAATAAAGTCGTCAAATTTAATATTTGGTTGCAAATCCTTAGATTTGCAATAGATGACTGCCTGAAGTCTGAGACACATAGACATCACCGGACGCTTGGTATCTTTCCTGGTGATGCTCTGCCAGGCCTGTACTGCAGCCATCTTTAGTTCTTGCTTGTTTTGGGGGCTTTTTGCCTTCAGTCTGGTCTTCAGCAATTGAAACGCATGCTCAATTGGACTGAGGTCGGGTGAATGACTTGGCCTGTCAAGAACATTCCACTTTTTGGCCCTAAAGAACTCCTTGGTTGCATTAGCTGTATGTTTGGGATCATTGTCTTGCTGCATGTTGAAGCGCCGTCCAATGAGTTTTGATGCAGTCGCTTAGATCTGAGCAGACAAGATGTTTCCGTATACTTTGGCATACACATACCAATTTGTGCTGTCTGGCCTCAACGGAAAGTATGTTTGTTATAAATGGCCTTGCAGGAAAAGTAGTAGATGTGCTGTCTTGTTTTACCAGGGGAATTCTGTGCAAAGCGAGCCTCTTGGATGACAGCGAGTTTGGGCTGGACTGTAGTGGTTGGGGTGGGGGCTGGCGGTGGGGTGGGCTCTGGCTCCATGGGGACTGGGGACCCCTCTCTGGACAGGCTGTCTGGGGTCTGGACCCCACTGGAGTGGGCAGACAGTGCCCCTGTGTGGTTGGGAGAGGCTGGAGCACTCCTGGGACAGGGAAAAGAAATGGAGTTGATAACTGCCATACTGCCCTACAAAACCAAAGTGCAGTAGTGAACCTGAGAAAAATGGCTTCAAACTAAGACAAAAGCATTGCTGGTACAGAGGTGGACTGTATATAAATTAAAAGCATTTATGGGTATAATTTTTGTTGATATGAAACCTAAACCCTGGTCATGATCTTGGAAGTTTAAAACACACAAAAAGTAGGTACTGCTGTTTGCCTTTGTAGGGCAGCATAGTGCTTGTGGTTGGAGCTTTAAACAGTGCAATGCATGTTAATCTGGACATAATTGCAGGAGCGAGACCTCCATGTCTAGATTGAACTGAGCTTTACCTGGAGGACAGAGGTCCCAGGGGGGTCCTGAAGCAGGGCACCCCCCTCGGCCTGCGCTTCCTGAAAGCCTGCTCTATCAGCTTGCCCTCGGAGGACGGGTCGATCCTCCAGAACGAGCCTTTCCCCGGCTCCTCCTGGGACCGGGCCACTTTGATGAAGTACCGGTTCAGGGACAGGTTGTGGCGGATCGAGTTCTAAAACACCAATAAAATGGAAACACAGGGAGAGAGGAATCAGAAGATGCCATAATGATTATGGTCTATTCAGCACTTGTAAATAGAAGTCTAGTTGTTACAGGTGCATTTCCCCTGATAAGCTATTCATCGATGAGCTGAGACAGTGTGGTTGATCTTAAGGTATGCATTACTTGTTCGAAATGAATAGCACCAGCAGAGAAAAAGCCAAGCATACAGTAGGCCTAGAAAAGCTATGTGCAGGTGATAGTGCAAGTCACTGATAAAGGCTTCATACTACTCAAGTCTCACAGGACGTCACAAGATTGTTCCAACAGCTCTGGTGCTACATCTTCAAATGGAAGACTCAAGACAGTGGCACCAAACAGTGTGAAGACACTGACCTGCCAGCCTTTATCTGCTGTCCTGTAGTAGGGGTAGTTCTTGGTGATGTGAGTGTATATTCCGTTCAGCGTTAGCTGTTTATCTGGGGCCATGGTGATGGCTTGGACTATTAGCTGTGCATACGAATATGGTGGTTTTGAGTCATCCTGTGGGCAATGAAAGAAAAAGACATTTAATTAATGTGCTGCTGGGAAGAAATTTGTTTTGTTGATTAAATGTCCACCAGGCACGCTGACTCACTCACTCACACACACAGAAAGATACACACACTTTACAAAGTTCAACAAGGTTCTGTGCTCCAAAGTCTATGTTTTCATGAACGTTGGGCAAGTTTTACACTTCAATGAGTAACCAAGAATGTTCATAGTGCTCAGATACCATATTAAGAATGGGACTACACCAAGACTATTCATGGGCTGAATCTACTGAATATATTAAGTCTTCCGCCTTGATCATGCACCCCCCCACCCCACCCCTACCGGTTTGGATATCCTCCTTAAATCCATTTTAAATGAAGAAAATACACATGTTATATTCATCCTGATTTGGCCAAATTCTGGTTCTGATCTGCCCAACTCTCACCTTTGGGCTGTCTTCACCTGAGGCCTCCTTGTCGTTTTCTGATTGGGAGTTGTCCCCTATAAGGTCAGAGGTCAGAACACGGCCCATCCTGTAGCTGGAGAGTCCCGCCCCCCGTGGACTTGATGGACAGGAGTTTGCCGCACTGTGAAATAGAGAAACAACCATCTGTGAGGGTTGTGTTCTGTACAGCGAAGGATGAAGTACATGAATAAGGCAGGCAATTCAATTATAGAATTCAGGAAACAATATCTGCCCCATTTCTTATCCAGACGTCTCAATCTGCGGTTTTGAGCATTGCACAAAAACTTGAAAAAGCCCAGCCTCACCTGATGGTGCCAGTAGGTGAAGGCAGGGGACTCATGAGGTGGGCGATGTTGTCAGGAATGTTGATGGTCAGCGGTGAAATGTGGGGCTGGACGGGCTTGACCGGCGATTCTGGCACGTTCCTTCGCTCCTTCTTGTCATTGGACAGGGCTGTGAACGTGATCTTTATACTTGTGCTGGGGAACCGGAAACAACACCTAAGAAGGGAGGACAAGCACAAATACAAAACACAGATGTGTTAGTGAACCAAGCTGTAGCATATCTGGTTAACTTTCACTTTTGATGTTGATGCATATCCATTTCAATCCGTATTTAGACTTGTTTACATTTGCATGTTGTATGATATTGTACATAATGGTGTTGAATCAGTGGGAACCACGATGCATTCTCATTAGAAATGGACTGCAGAGATGGAACACACAAGC
This sequence comes from Rondeletia loricata, assembly GCA_900302605.1. Classification (NCBI taxonomy): domain Eukaryota; kingdom Metazoa; phylum Chordata; class Actinopteri; order Beryciformes; family Rondeletiidae; genus Rondeletia; species Rondeletia loricata. Next base: position 5,788 of record OMLI01087624.1, read on the forward strand.
TGTGCTGCTTCTATAACCTCTTGCCCCGCAACAAGCAGGCCAAGGAGGTCTAATTGAAGCCAAGTGAGGAGCATCGAGGTTCAGCTGTACAGGGTTTAAATATGGATGTCTACCATGACCATTATGTAACAGGCCATGTCTAATTTATTATTAATAGGGTATATTTGGACCGGTTTGCTGACAGGCGCATTCAATGCCAAAACTGAAGTACTAGCGCGGCGTGGTGGCAATTCTGATTGGCACATTGGTACACTTTGAATGTAAAAAATGTCAAATAAGATACTGCAGGTAAGACTGCTTTATCTGAGCTCTAAGGTGTTAACAAGGGAGAGAAATAAAACACTGGCTAAAGCTGACGAACAAGCAGGGCAGTGTAAACACGCCGACGGGGAACACGAGGCCAGGTTGACATTGAGCCACAGCAAATTATCTACTGCACTAACGTTAGCTTCCTAGCTGCCGTGACACCATGTTGTGTAGTGCAAAGAACAGTCTCTCTTGTCAAACTTCATAATACTGCAAACTGCGTTGTAGCAGGTTACTAGTAATGCAAACGCGACTTAAACTGCTCGTGTTAGCTTCTGCTGCTAGCATGTTAGGTGGGACAGAGGCAGCTGGGTGCTGTTAGCCCCGATGCATGCCGTTCTCTCGTAGTGAGAAGTCATTACGCCGACTTCCATTCAAAAACCTGACAGTTTAAGGTTTCTTGCTCATCGGCAAATACACAAACCTTTCATAACGAGAGTTAAGACAGTTTCTTAATCGATAGGAGTCACTCTTAAATTCGGCATGCATCAAGTGCAAAAGGAGGGGCCCATTTAAAATAGAATTTAAACTTTTATAACTGGTTTACATGTTATTCACATAATCCTCCACATCGTGGTGGGTGGTAGAAAACACTTAACAATTTATAAAAGTCGACATTTTATTAAAAATAAGAGCTGCTTGTGGATAATATGTATGCCGAATACACCAGGATACCCTAATGATTCAGGAAACGTCACGAGCAAAGTTCTACGAGGTGTGTATCGTTCGGCGATAGGCAAGGGCACATACAAATACAGTGCCATCTTTTTGGATGGAGTTTGGCGTGACCTTCTCACCATACAGGAAAACGGAACGTATCGAGGCTAGGCGCTGCTTGACACAACACGTGCAACCGGGCAACACAACAACAACAACAAAGGATGAACCCGACATCTGCAGTTTTTTTTAGTCAAACCACTTAACAACAAACTGAATATATCCATCTTACATTCGTGGAAGCTGGAGAGGTGGTGCCCCTCGTCTCTGGAACACCCCATCTACAAACACCCCGTTTTTCCCAAGGCATCGGAGGTAGAAGTCCCCGCTGCCGGTGCCGTCTTCTCCCGCGGTGAAGATTTCGAGGTGCCGCCGGGAGATGAAGCTGGAGTGTCCCATGCTGACGTCCACCGAGCCCTGCGAGGAGTTCCGGCCGATGGTCACCGACCTTTTCTTCATCAGATACTCGAATTCTCGGCCCTCCAGCCGGGCTACCGCCGACCCTGACATCCCGCTTACCACCGCCATCTTCCAGGGGATCTGGTTGAGATTTAGAGGTGTTATGCGCAAACGTGGAAGCAGTTGCAATGAATTTAAGAGGGGATTTATATTTTTAGTATTTTGTAAACGGGGGATCCAAATTTAAACGGTGGAGAATTTGACTAGGAACGTGCCAGACCGGGGACACAGCGGCTCCGACCCACCGCCGCGACGAAGAGGAAAAAAGAAGGTGCATCAGCCAATCAAAAGCCGCCAAACGGGCGGAAATACTATGACAGGCAGCACATCGAACCAATGGAAAGCAGGTCGGGGTAGGCATATGTGTGGGGTTTACCAATGACAACAACAATATAAATAGCCTGTAAAAATCGTGGTTGGTTGCACTGCAGGCTGACACGCAGATGGATGGAGAGTTATAAGATGTGGTGCTGTGATTTACTGGAGGGGAGTTTTTCATGTACTCAAAATAATGTCATCTTTGTAAGGATGGACATGCAGGCTAGGCCATCCTGCCTGGAAGTAATGTCTTTTTTTGTTTCCTGGGAGCTTTGAAAATTAAATTGTGCCCAGGTGAAGAATGACACATTGTGTAAAAAAACTTACAATCAATCACTGGTCCAAAAGATGGGAGCTAATGGTGCACCACGTTACCTTTTTATCATTTATATCACAAAAAAAAAAAACAGAATAGGTTTTCAGAAGAGGTTTTTGGGTTTATCATATAAAACACACCATGATGCTATGTGTACTAGAATTGGACCACATACTACACCCATTGATTTTATAAAAAATAAATAAATATATACATTTTATTTTTCCGGTGTCTACTTGCCTGTTATGAGGTTAATGGTTTTTGTAAAGTCATGTGTGTTCCATGTTTGCTTAAGTACATTCTGCCTTGACTGACGTTACCAGGGATGTTTTGAATTGACTCTAAATTGAGTAATTGTCATAGGTAACCATGACTTCCCCTATGGTGGGACTGTGTCTCTCCATAGGCCACACAGTAGCTGCCTGGTGACTGCAAGCTTATTACGGGTTAAGGGCTTTCCACTGGTGGAAGGATGCATAAGGCCTAACACTTTGATGCAATCCACTTCAACAGGACACATGGCTATTGATGGACACAATATCTGTAATCACAGAGACTGAACCTGGGACCTTCCAGTAAATTTATTATAATGTATTCATATTCAGCAATCCATATTTAAATAAGCAATGGAAACTGTAAGTAACAACTGTAAGTAAACCCATACATGGAAGTAATCCCTACTCTTTCCCATACTTCCCATTCCTACTGTGTTGGCTGCATAGTGTTAATATAACCCCACAATTGTTTCTATTCTATTTTTTATTGTTTATATTTTTTTAAATGTTTATATTCTATTTCTTCCCTGCTGTATTCTATTACTTTTGCTGCTGCAACGACCCAATCAATAGTTTCATCTTATCTTGAGATATGTGTGAGCTAGCTTGGAAGGTATCTATCTGAAAATAAAAATTAAGTCATCCACATATTCATGATCTTTGAATGTTACTTTATTCTAGAGTGGCGTTATTAAACAATATTGGGGTTAAACATTTAAAAAGAGAGAACTGAACCCCATACAGAACCGTATAAATCCAAGCACAGGGAATGTCAGTATTTATGTCTTGCTGAACCGTAGGCCTGTTTGTAGTCGCTGTAGTCTGGCAAGTCGGAAGTTGAATAAACCAAAACTGAACAAAAAAGAATTCACCTTGTATTACTTGAATCCGACTCCCATGCAAGACCCTGCCAGGATTTCCCTGCAGCGGGTTAGTTTACAAACCGTAGTACAGCCACCATGCTGTGACTGAAGTGCCATGCAGGTTCGTGTTCAAGACTGGATTTGAAAGAACTCGGGTTTTGTGTGTTGACGTTCTCGTTGAGGTTGGCGCTGCTTTTCACACAGCCTCGACTCCACAAGGCGTTACTGTGTGAATACTGAAGACAACGTGCTGTAACGTGCTGCGCTGAGAGGATCCACGCGCCATGCCACACGTGCTCTGTGCCCGCGACGTCATCACCACGCAACTGAGCTGCGTTCAAGAGTTCTCAACACTGCTGATAGACAGACATGAACTACCAAACAGATGAATCCGAAATATATGTTGTAATGAATTATGTCCAGTGCAATCCTTATCCTGCAGAAACTCCATTGGGCAAATCTACTGTATGAATGAATGAATGTTTTATATATATGTCATATGCCACAAGACAAAATGTAAACATGATTATTCAATATTCTCATTTCATTACAATTACAGTAAACACATTACACTCAAGTACTATAACATTTCATATTACTTCAAATAGGATTAGCAAACCGCTGGACTATGACAGATAAACCAATATAATATAACATAATAAATAATAACAATAATAATAAACAAACAGAAACTCATCTATACATTGCCATTTTTCTTTTAGCCCATGGTCTTTCTACATAATCCACAATTAAATATGTTTTATATTCAAACAACCATGATATTATATCTGTATCGCTCATGAAAAATAGATCCTTATTTCCTTCTAATTTAGGCTATTAAACAGTTGCAATCTTATGTCATGATAGTACGGGCAATACAAAATAAAATGGATTTCATTTTCAATTTAATTGAGATCACATAAATAACAATCTATCCTCTTCGACTGTATGATTAAATATTCAGTGACGCAGAGCTAATTTGGAACCTAATAATTGTGTATTCTGTGATTTAGAAATTGAAACAACAGACCGTTTTTCTTGTGTCTATAGCAATATATTCTGGAGTGATATTTAGAGACAGGTAATGTTACTTTTGGCATAATGAGGGAGGATAAAAACATTCCCGACTTTTTTCTTATTTTAAGTAAACGTTTTATTAACAAAAAAAGCCTATATTAGTGTCAGTTGTGTTCTGTTTACTACCTCCAGTTGCTATACTCTCATTTATGTTCTGTTGCTATTGCTGATGCGACATCCCAATCTTATCACTGACAATACAGGTCAGTGAGGACGTGAACAGCATTTTAAACTGTTGACTCACAGGACTAAAGTTGAATAGTAGATTTAAGATACATTTAATATTTTGATCATCATTATTTTGCCCAAGACAGGCAACAGTAAAGGCCCACTGTGATTTGGTGTTAATAAAACCCTACAAGGTAAAAGTACAGCACTTTAAACCACAGACTTTGCATTGTAGACGCACTCAGGCTAGCTAGTTCATTAAACATTCATATATAGCCTACTATTATTCCATTTATACTTAAAATGCACCTATATAGACATGCTGTTACGCAATGTTTTTGATTTGCTCAGTTCTATGTATGTATATCTATCTCTCTCCTCTCTGCTCTGCCCTGTGCTGCCATCTGCTGGTTTTGTATTGTCATGCAGGGATGTCTGAACTTTCCCTCTTGCTGTGACCAGTGGTTTTAAAGCATTTACTATTGCCTTTATTGCCTTTAACACAAGAACAGTGCATGTATTCATTGGGTATACATTAGGTTGTCTAAATAAAATAAGATGCTGTTTGATTAGTTGGCACCCATGCAGAACGTTGGCAAATTGGTTTTAAAACCTTGGCGCATGCAAAAGCCTTATTTAGTTTAGGTCTGTGGGGAATACTGAAATACTTTACTCAAGAAGAAGTATGGCTACTTCCATTAAATGTCAGAAAATGTTGCATTTAAACAAATAACTCTCTAAAACACTCAAGTACTTGGTTGCTTTTGAGCAAAAATCATTAAGAGTTTGTACACGCTTAGTCGTCGTCCCTGTAAAAGTTATAGGATTAATCATTTTAGTGTGGTCGTTGGAAATAATTTGATCATCATTGGTCCAAGGTCTGGGAGTGGTTCCTGTTGAACTCATATCAACAAAGATAGTATCAGCTATTGGAGAAATGATGATTACCTCACTGTAGTCAGTACTAATTAACTAGAGTGGTACATTAACTAGAGTAGTTGTAACTAGTGATTATACTCCTCTGATAGGAACTGATAAACACTGGATGGACCTGGTCCTGTAATGATTCTGGGCTCTGCTTGGGTCCAAATGGGTTTGTTTTTTTAAAAGCAGAAAAATCTGGGGTCTTTTTGGACCCATGAAGACTTCCACCTTACAGCCACATCTTTACTTGTTTGCAGAGTAGTGGTAAATAAAAAGGAGGTGAACTGTGACCTCCAGTCGGTGATCATCATAAGGAAAACAACCACCAATGTGAACACAAATCAGTTACATTTTCAGAAAAGCATTAATTTATGCCCCATATACATGAAACCAGATCCACACAGTCTGATACTACTTATGTATGATTTACCTTAAAATATTTAGTGTTCAGCCAATATGTTTTTTTAAGGTACTGAAGTTGCTATTTGCTGATATTTTGTGCCAATATTCAATAGAATTCAATCTGACCATTTCCATACCAAAATACTACAAGTATTCAGTGTTTCCCCCAGAATGTTATTCTTGTCAGGGTGGAAAAGCCTCTGAAACAGCATTCAGATAATCATGGGACACTGAAACTCAGACGAATGAAATTATTTTAGGGTTAGCAGCTCCTTAAGGCTACCTATTCAATGGCAGGGAAACTCTGGGATACCTTACTGCCTTTAAATGAAGAATTAATTTACATAGAACATAATTGAAAAATGATGTGATTAATTATGAATGTGCAAAGAAGATACAATTTCACTGCAGGTTTTACAGACTGTTTTTCTGTAGCTGTGGTCAGGGAGGAACCTCCATCATAACAGAGGTGGACGACACTGACGGGCTGATATTTGATAAAAGACCAACATCGGCCCCATACATCGGTCTAACCCTAATGAGAATTCATGTCAGCCTCAAAAGGTGGGTAAAGGTGGGTTTACCCTCCAATACATCCCTGGTAATATCCAGTTGGACCTGTGATAGTCAGTCCCAAACGCTCCATACGTCTGACCTCTGAACTCTGAAGCACCATCATGTCGAGGGACACAACAGGCAGCTGGAGTGTGAAGTGTTGGCAGAACCACAACGACCAAGCACTGAGCCGACCGGCCGGGGAAGAACTTAATCCCTGCTCCCTTTATCACCACAGTGCTGAGTGTCAAGTTCACTTGTGTGTGTGTGTGTGTGTGTGTGTGTGTGTGTGTGTGTGTGCGTCCTTGTAGCTGGCAACAAGGTACTGGAAAGATGCATTAGGTGTTTAGTGTAAACTGAAGCCCTGGAGAAAGACAGAGGGATTTTGACACCTCCGAATCACATGTCGACTGGGTAACAGCTGAACGTACTTCTTCTTGCGGTGTTTGAGCAGCGTGGCCGCAGTAATGAATTAGTAATGCACGCCTGACACATTTCCAAACTCTCCCCTTGTGCGAGACCCCTGGAAAACACCACCGCTTTTGAAAAGGCTGGGAAGAAATCCCATATCATGTATTTTCTTAAAGCGAACACATTTCATACCTTATCTACATCACGTGTATCAATAAATCAAAGGTACATTGGATCTCCTTGCATGGAACAATTTGTATCTTTTGTTTGTTTTCCCTGTTGGTGAAAGACTATTCTAGTGGCCTGTATTGTTAAGCCCGGGGATTACTGTGGTGTATAGTTTAAATATCAGTCACACTGTAGACGGGTGTGTCTAGCCTTGTGACAGAAAAACCAGTTGTGTCACATAGCTGCTGCAAAGTTCATAGTCGCACATGAGGGCACATATCATAAACAAATCTGTAGAAACGGCCTGTAAATGTCTGATCACACTAAACTTCTGTGTCGTTATGATAATTTAGAGTTGGGCAAAAACGTCTGTTCTTGTCCTCCTCACACAAACCCATTCTTGTCAAATGAGAGCACTCCTTGCCCCAGTAGGTAATGGACCCAGTTTGACTGGTTTCTGTTGAATGGGTTGAGAGACCAATACTCAGATTTCACAACAGGAACATCACCACAGAGAATGATCAAAAACAACTCCTCTAGATCTAAACCAATCAACAGCAAGTGAATAAATAAGTGATTACCTGCATCATCAAGATGTAAATCAAGGGGGAATACGCAAATAAAGGACAGTGATTGTTTTTCTGAAGTAAATCGTCAGTTTTACTAGGAAAAATACAAAATTGGTGCTGATAGTCACATTTAACCTTCCACGTTTTACCAAAGCCTGATTTGACATAATAAATTAAAACACACAATTCACAGCATCAAATCATCATGAACAAGGCAGAGTGTCTGAAGATTTCAGCATCCAGGTGCCATCCCTTTGGACAATGAAGCAAATGTACAAATATCATTGAATTATCCAGTACAGCGATCAAGTAGAAACCGAGACATAGCACCTAAAGTAGAAAAGAACAGAACTTTGTTAAAGGGAATTCTTTCACTGTACAATATGGCACGAATAAAAACAAAATGTCTAGAGCAAATTATGGCTTCTAAGATCTGTACCTGTTGCTGGCAGGTTTGGTTTCCGTTCCGATACCAGACAAAGTGCATTGTGCTGCAAATGAAGCCATCCAGCCATGGATCTCATTTGGGGAGTAGGCCTAACTCCTCCTCTGACACCTCAATGTTTCCCAGATACCACAAGATCCAGAAGGCCAAGCTGCAGAATAGAATGAGGGGTCCCGAGAAGACGAGGAAATCCCAGAAGCTGAAGGGAGCAAAGACGCCGAGGAAGAAGAGGATGAAGCCTGCCGCATCCAAGAAGATGGCGATGAACAAAAACAGCAGGCAGCGGCCAAGATAGGGAGTATAATCCATGATCGAAGTAGTTCAGTGTGTATCTGTGGTTACAGTCCAGTCTTTACAAGCTATCTGTCCGACGTGTGAAAAATGTTGGCAGTGAAATCAATTGACAAGAAATCTGGTTGGAAACGCTCCTTTCCTTCTCGGTGCCCTCTGAGGTGAGACCGAGGAGGAAGAGTTTCACATTCCTCTCTATGACACCAATCGCGTGCATCTCACATATTTCTCATAGCAACGTCTGACACGGGAGAAATGTGTTTCCTTAATGATGGCACCAGACGTTCCGCCTCTATCGCTGGATGTGGTGTTTTGACACGTCTTCATTTCATAAACATATTACATTCCCGCACCCACAGATCCAGGCCTTATCTTCGGCCCACAGGTGGATTTGAAAAAAAAAGCTAGAAATATCAGCCTCATATTTTGGCCTGAAACATCTTTGCATACTCTGAGATTAAATAAGCGCAGGGTGGTAGAACACCCGGGGCGCTGCGGCTCATACGTGCTTCATAAAAAGCCACGCCGCTGGAGTAAAACAGCTTCCCGTGACACATAAAAGTTATTTAACAGCAGCGTCTGGAAACTAGACGAGGATAAAGGAGGCAGGGGAAACCACCGACTGCACCTGTCCCTTGCACAACTCGCTGTGTGGGTGTTAACGTGTTTCTTATCTGGCATTAAACAGCATCAGTCAGCCAGGATGGAGCTGCAACATCTATGGATACACACTCTCAGATGTTAAGTCAGTCAATGGAAGCACACACAGAGATATGACCAAGTCCGTTTCTGTGAAAACTTTATTCAAAGAAAAATAATTCACATTCTGTCACAAGGTCGGCGCATAAAAATAGAAATTTGCTATGTACATGTTAATTTAAGACCTTTTCTTCCTCTGTGCACAGCCCCTTTTGCTTACTGTGGATGCAGGGCTTTTCCCTGAATGAGAAATAGTCTCCTCTGATAAAAGTGTCTTTAGTTCATAGGCTAGAAGTTTTCAGTCTGTTGGAGATTTTGTGTGAAAGCAGCACAAGGAGGGAGTCCGTCCTTTACAGCAGAAAGCCAGACTTCACCTGAATAGAAGAGGAGAGCAAGAGTCAAGAAGAAAATGGACGTTTGAACCCGCAGTGTTACATGCAGCATCACGGAGACAGGACATTTTCGATGCTTGGCTTTTGTCTCAATTTTTGCCGTATTTGAAATATTCCACCTGCACGTTTGATTTGGAACGCTTCATAAAGTCGTCCCTCAGTCGTTAATGGCCTACAGCCTTATGTTGAGATTGCCTGACAACATGAATATGTCTGGAGATAAGGCAATCACCACTTAAACCTGAACCCATTCTGTCCCATTCTTTCAACTTGTAATGAAATCAGTTAATGCCTGCTGGGAAAATCGGGCTGGCTAAACACCTGAGCATTGTGTTCCCTGTGCCAATATTTATTCAAGCAAGTTGCATTCAAATCTGATCAATAAATGTCAAAATGTATGACTCATAATGTCGTGTAACAAGTGGCTGGTGCAATAGCAATGTTGTCTTTAGGTGGAGACCTGTATTCATTGGAGCAATGAAACCCATTAAGATTGTATGTTGAAGGTGCAAGGCTGCAAACGGTCCTTTGTCTTAAAAGCAGACCACGTTTAACACTGTTACGGTAAGGTATACCTCGTTTGGCATGCCGTGTTTGCTCTTCTGACCATGCCATTTCACACAGTTCCATATCTCAAGATCATTAGCTACGTTAGATAATAAGAGAATCATGCTGAAACCCATTCAAATTAACTACCTGGAACTGTGTATACCAAGCGGACTTGCATTTGGGGGCTGAGTGAGGAGGAGGCCTACCGCTCTCCATTCCACTGAATCAATAAGCGCTGCTGAGATCCATTAAAATGCAATCGAGCCTTTTGGCCAAAAGGGTGCCTGGCTTATCACCCGGTTATAAGCAATCCTTAACTGACGGCTAAAATAATGCCGAACTGTGAAGGTGAGTAGAAATGGTCAGGCTCATTAATTGAAAGCTGCCAGGGGCCACTGAAGATCTTTTCACAGCGGCCAGGGAAAAACAAAATGACTAATTATTATTATTACAGATATTCATGAGAAAGTGAGCAGTCGGGTCCTGGGGCATCAGCCTGTGTGAGGGCAGCCATTCCTCAGGACCGGCTCACTGTGGGGTTTCGTCTGATCACCGACAATAACGTGAGACATTTCATAATTAAAACTGGGGTGAATTCAAGCAAGAGGGAGTGCAGCCATACCAACAACACAATGATGAATGACTTACAGCTAATAACAGGCAAAACAACGCCAGACTGGTAGAAACGAGTTTAGGGAGAAACCAGGGGATATGAGCTGAATATTTATGACTTTCAGTTATTATTATTTCTTGATGCCACAGGCCTAGTCTTTCAGCGGATCATGCATTTTTCATATAGACTTGCATTACTTTTACACAATGCAACAGGTCATGGTGTCAGCCAGGAGACTAAGTAGGTTAGGGGACTTTTGTGTGTGTGAAAATCTGCACAGGCGCTGAGCAGGCTCCAACAATAGACCTCAGAGTCAGACAGAGGAAAGAGCGGATGTTGAGGTGGTCCGGGGTTAGGTGATGATCGGAGGAGGAGGGGGGGGTCTTTGTTTTTGTGTGTGTTTATTGTTGTTGTTGTTGTTTTGTTAGGGTGAAATACGCACCGGCTCCCGTCAGAGAAGTCTTTCTGCTTTGTCCTCCGCTGCCTGCAGAGCCACGTCCGAGCCCTTCAAAACCCCCATCTCCACGGTTCTGTCAGGGGGCGCGCTGTCACCTCCTCCATCATATCCCCTGTTGTCCTGGCCCGACACGGCGCTGCTGATTTCCCACGTAATCCGAGTCGGCGCATGAGCGGGCAGCGTCCCGTTGATCTCCTTTCCATTCCCCAGGCTCTTCTTCTCCCCGGCTTCCAGGGGGTTCATCCCGCTTTTGGAGAGCCTCTCCGACAGCTTCCTGGCCCAGTGCGTAAAGCTGCCCAGGGCGGCCCCGTCCACGTCCTCCGAGTACAGCTGGATGTTCCCGGTGTACCACAGAAGCCACCAGACCAGACTTAAGAAAATAATGAGCGCGCCCGTGTAGATTAGGAAATCCCCATAGAACTGGCCGTTCAGGTTCAGATTGGCGAAAATCCCGACCAGGAGTACGGCCAGACCACCGACGTCAAAGACGATGGCGAGGAAAAATAACGGCGCGCACTTCCCCACGCAGTTGTGGGCCATGCCGGAGGAGAGATGCGAGCTCAAATAGCGGCAGGGAAGAGTTGAACTTGTTTTTCAGGACGCACATTTCTCCCTTACACCTGTGTGGCGCTCACCTGTGCACAGACACCGCCCCCCGTGACGTCACTGCTAACCAGTGGGCTCCCAGGGGCCTCATATCATCATGCTGCCTTCAGGTGCACCTCGTCAATCTTCCGTCTTCGAAATTCGGGAGACTAAAATGCTGCGTTCACGTCCTATGGGGAAGACGGTAGCTTTGTACTTGCAAATAGCGTTCACCTCATCTTTCACGTGGTAAATAGGCCACTAGGTACTACACAATCCTGTTCACCTCATCTTTCAGAGGGTAGCCTAAATACAACTTGGGAAATCAGGGTTTGGCGATGGGCCCTTTCTCAGACGTCCTGAATTCAGATGTTACCAACAAGGACATACCTGTCATTTTTTTAACCACAACTCTTAAAATGTCGTGGTTGACATTAAAATGCTTTTTGTTTCTGTAGGCTAAAACGTGAACTCAAATGTATCACACTCACTAAGTATAAAAAAGCGGATAAAAAACCCCCAAAAAGATCAAAGTCTACAGAAAACTTCAGTTATGGTGTCTTGACGTGTCTAAAGTTTGAATGCCGTGAACTCTTCCAAGTCGTTGCTTGTTAGGGATGGGCAATACCACTGATTTTCTTTTCGATCCGATACCAAGTAATACCAAGGCTAGTATCCCGATACCAATACCGAAAAGTCTTCTTGTGGACATAAAAAGGGGAAATCTTTGTGATTTCTACAGTTAAAATTGGTAGGCTAATTGCGGACATAACAAAAATGTATATTTGAAAGCCTTTGCATTAGTATTAAATAAACTGCCAAAGATTATACTTCTTTGTTTTCTGTTTAATGTAATAACAGCAATTATAAAACATGTTCAATATTATTACCCTTTTCAGGAGTTATTCTTCACATCACATCAACTGACCATTTTGGCTAATCAAATACCCTTAAGTGACATCAACAATATAAATAAAATCTCTTTAAAAAAAAAAAGAAGAACAGCTGCTCTGACTCCATCTCATTGTGTGACTGTTGTTTCTCGGCATGCCTGTCAGTGTTGCCATATTGGGTGGGTTTCCGCCCAATTGGGCTCTTTTTGTCACAATGGGGGTGTAGTGGTGGTGGACCCAAATACAGGACAGTGACGAGGCAAGGCAGATGGTGAAGAAACCCAGAGCAGGGTGTATTTATTGCAGACCGGAGTGGCACAGGGGAACAGGAACAAACAGGGAGCACACTGGAACAGGCGGGGACACAAAGGTTTGACAAAGAAAGGCAAAGGCTAGATATAGTGTGACAATATACACTCCCAACATGACACGACACGACATTCGACAATGGACCAACAAGGACTGAACAGAAACAGGGAACTTAAATACACTGGGACAAACGACACAACGAGACACACCTGGGATGATTACAATGAGACACACCTGGGATGAGAGACAGACTGACAGGAAATAAACTGACAAAGAACTACAGGAACTAAACTACACAGGAACATGATACACTGGAAACATACAAAACCAAACCTAAACAGAGAAACTTATCAAGACAGGGAACATAACTGGATGGAAGAGTGAGAGAGAGATGGAGAGAAAGAGAGAGAGAGCAAAGACAGAGCAGACACAGACAGAGAACAGACAACAGGGGGACACATGACCATGGCAGGGGGACAGAACACAGTCCAAGGCCGGGCAGGAAGGCAGGGAGAGAGAAGGGGGAGAAGGGCAGTCCATGATCTGGGGAACCAGGAGAGGGACTGAAGGGCAGG
>OMLI01087630.1:0-18994 GCA_900302605.1 Rondeletia loricata
TACCGCAGCCCCTATGGCCCACCCTCAGCCACGCAGACGAGGATCCCCACCCGTGGCCTGCTGGATGCGGTGGTGTATCGGCAGAGAGGCTCCGATAAAGAGGCTCAGGAGCTGAGTGACGCTCTGACCCCGGGACAGCTGCCCCTGCTGGAGGATCCGGAGGCTCTGCTGGGTGATGAGGCCCTCAGCCGCTGTGGAGGCCTGTACCCCGCTGACCTGTCTGCTTTTGCAGTGAGTGTACTTTAGTGATTGTCAGTGTTTTCAATGGGCAAGTTGAGAGGCCGTGCTTTATAGTGATTGCAGAATAGCTCAGAGGTCGTTAGGCATGACCCGAAACTGAGCTTTTATGAAATGACAGAATAATTAATAATTAAGTAACAGTAATTAAATGTTATTTGACAGCCAAGCAGTATAGTTCTTGAACAGCAGCTAAACAAAGTGGTTGCTTAATAACACCTAAGTATAAACATAAGTGGTGATTTTCAGTCAGCGCATTCATATTTAAATTAACAGTAATGCGGACACAGGTGTATCCTTATTGGGTATTTTACAATGACTTTCAGTGTGACTCAGCCAATCACAACTGAGGACAGGAACTGTCTATTTTATAAAATCCAGTTGTCGCCAACATCCAGTTTATTTATTGTTGCATTTAACTGATTATGGCAAACCTGATCATATACTCTATCAAGTTCATGGATAATTGGTTTAGCCACACTGCTGTGAAAACAAAACATGCTTTAATCAATACAGGTGGCTCCACCCACCCCTCTAAGGGAGAACAGCTGCCCCCGTCCACCTCCAGCCCCTGAGGGTGTGGTCATCAGTGAGGTGGCTAGTGGCCACTGGACCAATCACAGCCAGCAGAGGGCCTTCGTGGAGCTGCTCGGACCGCCCATGACAGCCCTGCGCGGCCTGGTGCTGACTGTGTTTGACCAGGGAGGCAGTGGGACGACCATGGCCCTCCCTCTGACTGGATCCACTGACCAGGATGGATTCTACATCGTTGGAAATGTCACTGGGGCAGGTGAGGGCAGGGGGAATGAACTATTGTTTTAATTCAAACAAATGACTTGCTCTCTCCTCCTTAATACCAATCTCTCTCCCACGTTCTCTCTCTCCCCCGTTGTCTCTTACTTTTCTTGCTCTTTACACCCTCCCACCGTCTTTCTCTTATGCTTCTTTCCCCCCTCTCTCTCCTGCACAGATCAGGCTTTCCCAGAGGGCTCCACAGTTCCAGTGCGGGGAGCAGTGGTTCTGTGCTATGACCTGTTCAGTGTGTGTAGAGCTGGCACCAGCCTGACCAACTCTAGTCTTAGAGACGTGCTTGTGTTCAGTGAAAACCAGCAGCTGCTCTCCTCTCTCTCTGCCACCAGGGGGAGACAAGTGATTCCGGCTCTCAGGTAAAGATAGAATGAACTGGACAGCATCAGTCAGTGAGTACGTTTACATGCACACTAATAATTGTATCTTAACCTGATTTAGGCAATAATCCGACTATTGAAATTGTCATGTAAATGCCTTTATCTGGTTATCGTTAATGCATGCATGCGTTGGTGCGTGCGTTCGCAGGTCAGTGGAAGATGGTCCTGTTTCACTCAGCCGCTGTTCATGCTGTGAAGTAAGAAGCCCCTCCTCCTGGACAAGCTCCTCCCCCACGCCCCACAGCACCAACCTCTGCCCAAGCTCCGCCTTCTCAAGCCATATTGACCTATGCCTGGGACCCCTGTCCAGTGATTGGCAAGAGCACGCAGGAAGTAAGCCATTCTAAATGACCAAAACTAAAATCAGTTGCGGCTTTAAACATGGCACAGAATGAAATATGGCTCTGTAATTAAAATATTCTGGAAGTACTTACACACATTGCATACACACATCGTTTTTTTTGTCAAATACAAGATCAACACTGTCAAGAAATCTTTAACGTTGACAGTCTTGTGTCTGTTTTCCACAGATTGCAGTGGTCTGATCCAGGGGAAGAGGGTCATGGAGGTGGCCGACTACCTGGAGCAGAGGTGTCACTGTGGCATCTCTGCCCTGTACCTACAGGGTGAGACACACAAGTGCATGAGCTCATACACACTAAGTTAGTCAAAATCTGTAGAAAGTCACATGGGTTTCCCACATTGGAAACCAACCACTTCCAGGTCAGGGAGGGTTATCCTCAGCTAAGGGAGTTATTTAGACTTAGAAGGACTCAGGCATGGCTACTCTGCTATCCTCACTGCTCTCTGACTTGCCTCATATACAGTAAATTACTCACATGAATTGTCTTTGGATTTAAACTCGCGTCTCCCATATTTGGAATGTAAACATCTACTGTACCAATCAGCAAAAGTGGTGTATAAGATATAAAGTCCTAGACACATAGATAATGCTACATAGATCATTAAACATCATTTGTCTATCCGTGTTCCAGGGGCCAACTTCTCCTGTGTGTCCGGGTGGCTGCGAGTGTGGGGGAACATCCAGGCGCTGTCGGACCATCAGAAGGCCCTCATCCTCCAGACGTCCCACATGCATCCATCCCCTGCCCAGGGAGACATCTGCTCTGCTCCCACCACCAACCGACACAAGAGCACAGGTCAGCTCCATCTCCGCACATATCACCAACTTAACAGCAGCCTGGGCAAGCACAGCAAGGCGTATACTAAACAGTCAATTCATGCTTGAAACGAAAACTTCTGATCGAGCTTCATAGACCAGTGAAGTGCTGACTGAGGTGAACCAGATTTCCCCCTCAAAAGGAAAACTGATACTAATCAGCTTGCTTAAAGACATTGCACATACAGTCTGTACTGTACTGTGAAAAAGCAGTCTGTTAAACCATCTCAGTACTGGGTCTTGAGGCACACTTGAGGCCTCCAACCTTCAGACATCTCCCAGATGTGTCAAAATGACTCCATATACATCTCGTGTTAAAATGCAGTCTGTGTTTAGATATCTTAGCTGGATAAGTAAACGCACACTGCACGCTTTGTGATTGGATTGTGATCGGATCTGCCAGACCACCTCCGGAGGTAGTCTGGCTCGCATTATGATTGGATCTCAGCCAAAGTCAGCCAGGTGTAAATGCAAACGGTACAGTGAGAAAGTATCCGCCGTATCGCCGAAGCGAGACAATAGGGATTACATTTTCTGGCGCCGGCCTGACTTGGGTTAAAGTTTTGAGGGTGCAGTGGCACCATACAGACACAAGTTTTGAGGGTGAGGCGAGACATACATCCGGCGATAGCGCATGTTTTAATATGTATATGTACATATACATATATATGAGTGAGTGCTGTATGGCTCATCTTCAAGAGTCTGTAAGCTTGCCTGAAAGAGTCTATTGTGAAGACTCTATTGTACCAGGCTTAGCTGTTGAACCACTGTCTCCTCCCAGAACCTGAAGGAACCCAATGAGCATTAGACGTCATTTCAACGTTGCGTCTATGCTTTATCTCTCATGTAGCCCAGGATCGTTTTGGCAATGTATAGCCCAGTTTTAGACCAAGCAGTAAATACATTAGCACATATTTAAACAATGCATTAACAGCTGTAAATATCAACAAGGACACACACTGTCATAGATGCGAAGGTGGATTTGATGTATGTACAGTAACTTCAACTATTTCAATTTACAATTAAACTATCAAATAAAGTTATGTTTTGTCCAGTTCTGCTATACTGTAATACATGATGCCTCAAACCTGCAAGTTGAGCCAAGTAAGGGAACTGGTTCCGGTTTTCTTTCCAGTACTGGAGTAGAAGTGGAATTTAATGGAATTTAATCAAAATTCAATTCTGTTTCATGTCATTCCAATTCAATTCCAATTCTGTTTCCTTAGAGCTGGGTGCAATTCCAATTCCAATTCCGACTCCAGGAATGTAATTGGAATTTATCATGCATTCTGAATTAAATTCATGAATAGCTCCAACCCTGTTTATTTTTGTCACTTACCCCAGAAGACGTAGTAGACGTCTACTGTTTTAAACCCTATGTAGCCTAATTTTAGCCTATATATCTATAACCATTTAGACGTCTTTTAAACGGCTAATCAACGTGAAACTGCTCAGTGGGAAACAAACGTTTCACCAAGGTGCTTGAATTTCAATCTTTCTTACTTGTTCTAGTGTACTAGTGTAACTGAATTATTCTTTGTGTTTCTCCTAGCATCGGCCCTGGGGTTGCAGATAGGCCTGGTAGCAGGTGTGCTCCTGCTACTGGCACTAGGAGCTGCTCTTTTTACATATTTCTACAAGAAGAGGTGAGAACGCTCTTGCTCTCTGTCTCGCTCTCTCTCCTTTCCCTCTCTCTCCTGTGCTAGCTGTGCACACTAAGCACCGTTGTTATATTTCTAGCTACCTCTCTACACCATGGCAACAGCATTTGATTACGCATTCCGTGTTGTTTTGCTCAAAATGCTCACAAAGCAGAATTAATGAAATTTAGGTTGTTCTGAACAGGATTTTGTTTTTTTAAAGTTGTATAAAATTGAACTTGAATCTATAATACAGCTGATTTAGCTCCATTGTTGCAGCTCTCACATTAAAGATTTGGTTATTTTACTTGCTCACTAAGCCCAGGGATTTACATTTACTCTTTTCTGAACCACAGTAATGAATCCTTCGATTGTTTTGTTAGGCCAGACTGGCGTTTTAAGCACTTGCACGCCGTTCTCTGCTGGGCTGTACAAAAGGCACAATTCAATCAAAAGTAGACTGCAATGGTGGGAAATATGGGCAAGGAGTATGGATTACTAACATGTATGGATTAAGTTACAACTACAAATATATTCACTTTGCAGATGCCAATATCATATGTAGAGAATGTGCTGTTAAAAACTGGAATGAATTGGATGGTTTGCACATTTCATATTACACAACGTGAGGTGCGATTACACCTCTATTTCCTGTGAAGTTGATCGTTATCTCAGTTTCAAATGATCTGGTGGCATTAAAATGCAATACTATAGTTTTCATTGAGATTTTCCCCAAACGGACTACAAAGCCTGTCACAGCGATGATGTCACTGCCACAGTCCACTCCAGCGTTTATAAATTCAGAACGGCAAAGATGCCTATATCCATTAGCTGTTTTTCCTATTTGGCCTTCAGAAATGTGTAATATTTACAGCCATCTACATCAGATGTATGGGAACAGCACTGCACCATCTTTATTGCTTGCTCTCCCTCGTTTTAGTATCTGTACACTGTTATGCCTTTACAAAAAAATTATGTTGTTTCATCTCATTCATAGCTGATGTGCCTCTGTGTTGCAAAATGTCTGATATATTAAAGTTCAAGCTGTTACTAATTTATATTCACTTATTAGAAATCCCCCTGTGGGGAAATACTTTTTTTTCCTCCTTTTTTTTTTCTTGAACGCAACCAGCAGATGACGCAAGTTGACACTTTCCCTCCCTATTGCTCCCTCCACCTACACTCATTACCCACAGCTGAACTGAACAAGTTCAGGCACGTTCTCTGGGGGTTGTCGAAAGGCATTCTGGGAAATGTAGGAAATCACTAACTGAAATAGAAGTAGACGAGGCAGGTTGAGGGAAAGTGGGTACACCAAAAAAGTAAATGACACTCCTGGAACGCACTGAACATCACAGACCGATTATATATAACAGTGTAAGAGTATCTGAGTGTGGAAACTATGGTTTAATCACTATGTATTTAGGTATTGATTCCTAAGGCGTCACTACTTAATTGTGTGTGTGTGTGAGTGAATATTTTTGTTTTCATTCCCAGGCATCCTCTGGACTATTACTCCATGGAGCTAAACGAACATGCAGAGGGACTCTCAGAACTATAATCCAGGCCTCCAGTCAGTGTGTTTGTGTCTGTAAGTGCTTGTGTGCGTGGGAGAACCTAAGGAGAGAGTGAGAGACGGGGATAATTAGAGGTTCATTCTAAACTGTATGTGACTGATTGTGTGGTTGTTTTGAATCAAGAGCCACCACAAGGTTCTTCTGTGTCCTTTGCGATAACACTGTTCAAAGTGAGCCGTCTGTTAACAATGTGGTATAAGACGTGTGAGGTTTCATGGCACCTAGGACATTTCAGACCTCAATTCAGGTCAAGGCAGCGCAGGAGGGGATGTGAGAAATTGAAAACACAAAATCGAAACCTAGGTCAATGTACAACCTGTGCCTATGAACAGTGCTGGTTACTTCAAATGCTACTTTTAAAGGAGCTGGAATATCTAAGGGATGCTTTTTAATACTTGAGAAGTCTTAATAGGTCATTTGTGTGGCGAAAATAACATTTTATTGGCATCATGCTTATGTTATTGTGGTGAAAGCCTTTAAATCCAAAATGGCGTTACCATGCTTTTTGATTTATGCAGGAATTTCTATCCATTTAAATGACCGTTCCTACATCAAGTTTTCAGTTGGTCTTTTAATACTGGCCTATGTAACCAAGGTCATATTTGTTCAGGCTCGTGTTTATTCTTCAAGCTGGTTGACTTCCTGCCTTTTTTCCTGCTGTTCTTCTGTGTGCAACAGTAGAAGATATTATAGACTATGGTCACTCAAAGTGTTTGATTGTCTTTTAAATGTGAATGTGTTTAGTTAACTTGTGATGACTGTTTGTAACCACTTCTGTATGCTTACTTAAAGCAAACTGTTTACATTTTCTTGACTTAAAATTAGAAGGGAATGTGAGAGACTGATGTTGAGGACAAAGCAATTTCTTGATATAAAATGAAGAGTATTTCCTTTTAGCAATGAGAGATTGATCAGTGTTAAGAAAAATCTATACTATTTTGTGTTATTTCACTTGTGTTCTTAGTGGCTCGCAGACCTCTACTGTGCCTTTACTTGTTTGTTATTTGGTCAACTGATGCCTCATTTATTAGAGGGAAAGCACAGCCATTTCTGGTGCAGCCATAAGTGTAAATATAATGAGTATGACGTTAGTATTCTCAGGGGGGGACCTTGATGCATTCGTCACCAATCTGTTGAAATGGAGAGAACTTATTGTAGAAAAGCAGAAACTAGCTGAGTTCAAAATGAGACCAATTTTGATTGGTTAATTTATTTTGATTCTAAAAATTGAGGTAGATTTTTATAAAACCTCAATAAAGCCGAGACAAAGTGCCATAAAATAAGTGAATATGCTAGGATGTACTTCACGTTTAATAATATTAGTGCTCCTCTCACCTTGTACTGTAACTGTACATCACATCTGCCAAGGTTAGATAGAGGTGATTTCCGTCCTCAATACAACTCGGTGAGAAATGGGAATGGAATACAATTGTCTGTATAAATCATGAAAAGTTATCGTCACATTTCTAATCAAAGAAAAACTAGAACCTCATAAAACATATTTCTGGGTACTAAGTCTATGTATATAAATATTCATGGCCTGCACAGAGCAATTACATACAACATCTCACAGAGAACATTGGAAAGAAAGCTCTTCATTCATGCCCTGGGGATGTAACAAGGTAATGGATCCACTGCCAGTCTTCCCTTAATAATATATTGTTGACATCCCGATGTCGACAACACATTATTGAGGGAAGAATGTAAATTCATTTCTTATCTAAAAACAATAAATCACCAGGGTATGAATGAAGAGCTTTCTTTACAATGTTGTCTTTTTCCAATGTTTTCTACATGTGGCAAGTTTCAAATAAAATACGTCTGCAGATGTGCAATGAAGTTGCGGTTTTTTTTTCTTCTTCTGTGTATCCATCTCTCCCTCTCCTTCATTGTTCTGTTTCCCTCACTACTCACTCCTTGATTCCCTGTTCACTGAGTAAACGATAAAGAGAGAGAGAGAGACTTCAAATAAATTCCAAAATACTTCTTGTTCTCCCCCCTCTTATATTCATCACCACCTAGTTTCTGTCAAATATCATCTGTTTCTATATATAAGTAGCACTTTGCAGATACATTTACAACCTGAAGCACTTCGTAATTCTCTTTGGCTAGCCTAAACACCAGTAATCGTGCAGCACATACATCTGTAACGCAAGACCAGATGCAACTCAAGGCTGCAGTTGAGTAGCTGTCTAGACGGAAGAGATTGAAGGCCCTATAACAGTACCATTTTACTGTCAAAACCTGCTAACCGCAACGCAGGAAGGAAGATAAGGCAGACAGGAAAGAGCTGCAGCTTGAAACGGTTACACCAGCCACAGTACTGGCTGATGACTTGTGCTGCAGTATATTTGTGATCAGTTTCGTCGCACGCTAGTCCTTACCCAGGTTTCAGTGCCACAGAGATGTCTTAAATTCACACTTGAAATTGTCACACGTCTGCTGCCATGGAAATATGATCTTATTAGGTCAAACATTTCTGTGGGCAATATCTTCTTTGACAGCTATTTACAACTGCAACAAACCCATGGTGAGTAACCTTTGAAAACCACAAAACATTCAGACCTTAGTCCTATCTTTCTGCCTCATCATGTTTCTCTTTTTCTCATTTGCTTTCTTCATATCTCATTGTTATTGTCCATTTTATTGTTCTGTCCCGGCCTATTCCACGCTCAGCCGTCCTGGTGGGGGATCCCTGGCCCGGCTAAGGTTTCTTCACTGAGGGTCTAAGGTTGGTGGTGCCGGTTCGGTTCAGCTAGGTAGGTTAGGTAGGCCTCATGTCTTTTCAACATGCTATTTTGTGTCTTGTGCTCCGTTTTGTTTCTTTGTGTTATATTTTGTTGCATACTGTATTGCATATTTTTTCGTGTGATTGATTGATTAGTTAGATCTAGGTAGGCTTGTTCTCTGTAAAGCCCTTTGAGACATGCTTTGTGATGAAGGGCTTTATAAATAAACTTGACTTGACTTTACTGTGCCCTGAACTGTAAATTATGAACTTTGGCAGCTGCGTTTATAAAATTGCTCCTGCCACATACTTAAAAGTGCTTTCCAAGACTGCTTTGAGTTCACCTGTTCCAGGTCTTAAATAGATTTTCACTCATTTTGCAGCAAGACAGAGTACATTACTGCAGGCCTCCATTACCACCCGTTGATCATGATGTATTATGAACACTGCTTGAACACTGCTTGAACACTGCTTGAAGTTTGCTTGCTTTACCGCTGACCTGTCACCCTTCCTGCTATGCACAGCTATGTCAGTCTGCTTGCGTCTTGCAAGTAATATTGCTGTTTATATTTTTGATTTGTGATAGATGTTATGCTAATGATGATGATTATTATTGTTACTGTGTAATTTCACAGATTTGTGTTTCTGTAGTTGCTGGATATTTCTCATTTTAACACTCACTGTTGCATATACACACACCACCCTGTTCCTATGGTAACGTTAGTTCGTTTTGAAGTGTTCTTGGCTTTGAGACTCTCTAAACTTAACAGCGGAAGCCGACAAGCTGTCTGTACTAACTACTGAGGTTTGGTTTTGGGGCATTTTTTAAAATCAGCTTCCTTTATGAGAGCGTACGTGATCAACAACAGACCATACAGGAAGCAATTGCCCTTTGCTCTTTGTCTCAGAGAAAACCTCAACCATATTTACAATGCATTTATGCGTTTGCAGCTGTTTTACTTTGCATGAAGAATTGCATTTTGCTTGCCATTTTGTAGATATACAAGCCAAAACTGCCAGTCAAGATTCAGCTCAGTAATGATACTGTTTCTGCAAACAAGCAATATAGTGAGTTAAATGAACTGAAATGACTGACAGTTAGGTCTGTTACTGACTGTGTTTGTTCTCAGAGCCAAAGTCGAGTGAAGTCAATTAATGCAATCACTTACAATAATACAGCCAGGTTTTTGAAGATGTTGAGGCTTCAGTTTTGTTCCTTCACCTCCCTTCATCACAACCTGTCATGTAGTTGCAACTTGTGTAAATGATGCTATTTCACATCATGTGTAGACACAAACAGGAACATCTCTGGGCAGGAATGATCACACTTTTTCATGGAGAGGAAGGCACATTATGATTCTATCCTGGACCGAAGCAAGCGCATAACATGGCAGGAAGACTGCTATGTGGATCTCCAGTCTACATCTTGCTATCTCTCCACAAAAGGGGAAAAGGACGGTAAGGTATTTTTCTCTACTGCTGGCCTTGGAGTGAATAATGCCAGAACCTTCTTTCCTGTGTTTCCCCACTCTCTTTCCCTCTCAGCCTTCCTACTATCTCTAAATAAAGAAAAATCACATATTAGGAGAGGACTGCCCACTCACCTGGCAATTATAACTTGAACTACAAGTATCATTCTGGGGCAAGCAAATCATTACTCATTAATCATTAAATGAATCATTATTGAGGGTTTTCTCTCCTTTCTGTTTTGGCTCAGATATTGGCTGGATCCACAAGCATCAGCACCAGCTGCAACGCTTCGTTACCACCCCATTCCTAGAGGGGATGTTATCCCACTTGAGAAAGCTGGATGTCCTGAGTGCAGCTGAGGAGGCCCAGATCAAGGCAGCAGGCCAGCTGCAAGACCAGATTGACATGCTCACAACCATCGTCACCAGCAAGGACCCTCAAGGCTCTGATGCCCTCCGAGGCTTCATAGAGAGCTCAGATTCTCAGGTGTCCCAGTTCATCATAAAGCATGGTAAGGAACTTGGAATGGGATTTATACTCCAGTGGCCGTTGTAAATGGGTGAAGAACAATTTGCTCTCAACTTCTTGGTCATCAAAGAATTAAAACCTGATAATTTCCTTCATTCCTGAGTATGACTCGAGTCAATTTATCTTATCTGCAGACCCCATGGTGAAGGAGCACAAAGAGGTGCTACTACAGCGATATGACCTACACAGAGACAGTGATGCATTCAGCTGCCCCAAACTGAACATCTCCAAGAGAGCCTTGCTTCTTGTCGATGGACTTTCTGATCTCCAGCAAAAGGAACATGACCTGATGCAGGTGGAGGCCACCCGGGGAGGGAGGAGAAATCATCTCAGACAGCTGGGCGTGGCCAAACTCTTGGAGCCCCTGACCCGGGTCAGTTTGCCTCCCAGGGTCTCCCTCACAGTGGGGGTGGCCGGTATTGGCAAGAGTACCTGGGTCCGACACTTCATCAGACAGTGGAGCCAAGGGGCCATCTGTACAGATGTGAGCTTTGTCTTGCCTTTCACCTTTTGGGAGCTGAACTCATTGGAGAAGCTTTCAGCAGAGAGGCTGGTGAAGCTGGCTTTTCCTCATTTAACGGACCCTAGTCTGGTCCTGAGCAGCTCTTGTCGGACATTGCTAATATTAGATGGTTTGGATGAATTCCGCTGTTCTTTAAATTTCTCTGATGCAGCGCCCTGCAATGACCCCAAGAAAGAAGTGTCCATTGATGACTTAGTCACCAACATCATCCGAGGGAATCTGCTCCCTGAGGTAGCAGTGTGGGTGACCTCCAGGCCAAGAGTGGCCTCAATCATCCCAGGAGGATTGGTTGACAGGGTGACTGAGATCCCAGGCTTCAGCCCTCAGGACATCCAGATCTTCCTAAACCACTACTTCTCTGAGAGGGATTTTGCTAGTAAAATATGGGCACACTTAGAGTCCCATAAGATCTTAATGGTGATGTCCTATGTACCATGCATTTGCTGGATAGTGGCTGATACTCTGAGGCACCTCTTGCAGAGTGGCATGCAGGAAAGCCTCCCAAGGACTTGTACTGAGCTCTATGCACACTTTTTTTCTATGAGAGCAGAAGCAGGTGAACCAAGAGGCAGGGAGCCTGTAAAGATGGAGCAGCTCCATGGGAGCAATCGGAAACTGCTGGGGAATCTTGGACGATTGGCATTCTATGGGCTCCTCAAGCACAAGTACACTTTTAGTGAGCAGGACTTCAGGGCCTATGGAATAGATCTACCATCAACTCAGAGCAGTCTTGGTGCTGGAGTTCTTGTTCGTGAGGAGTCCGCCATATACACAGCATACCGGTTCACTCATTTGACTATACAGGAGTTTCTGGCAGCTACATTCTACCATGTCGCCTCTAAGCGGGCCATCTTTGACTTGTTCTCAGAGAGCACCATGTCTTGGCCCAAGATCGGCTTCCAGAACCACTTCAGAAGTGCCTTGCAGCACTCACAGCAAGCCAAAGATGGTCACTTGGATGTGTTTGTGCGCTTCCTAACAGGCTTGTTGTGTCCAGTGGCAGTGAAACCTCTCGCTGGGCTGTTGGCCCTTGGTAAAGATGATGGTAACCAGAAGACATGGGCAGCAGGATTTTTACAAGGCCTCTTGGTCGGCGGGGGCACCGTGGTGTCCCTGCGTGAAGTCAACCTAGCCTACTGTTTACAGGAGCTGCAACATACAGAGCTGTTGCGGAGTGTAGAGGACGACTTGCGCCTTGGTAGCCTGGCTGGGAAGCTGACACGTGCCCACTGTGTTGTGCTGGGCTATCTGCTTCATGTGTCTCCAGAGTGCAGTGAAGAGACCAACCTAACAGCTTGTCTGAACTACGCTACAGTTAAATGTTTGCTCCCACAGCTACTGTACTGCAGCTATCTAAGGTCAGCTCTTCAAATAATTAAGCAAAGCATTGTCTTCAAATATAACACACAAACTGACAGGATAAAGATGCAAATTTTAGATATAAAAAAGCTTTTATTGATCTTTTCAATGGTGAAAATCATGTCTTATCTATTTTGCAGGCTAGAGAACAATCACTTCAAAGATGATGTCATGGAATTGCTGGGAAGCTTACTGAGTGCCAAAGACTGCCATATCCAGAAAATAAGGTGAGATCACCTGCATTTCAACTCCGTTACCATGGAAACACAGAGTAGGCTATTCAGGTTAAGCATCATATGAAGGAGATTTTACAACAGAACAGTACTGGGCTACTGTATCAAAATAACTTCCAATTATTGCTCTCATAATTGGTAACGCCTCTTAATTATGTTTGAGTTGCAGTCTCAGTCACTTTTCACCCTTGATTACAAGGGTGAAAGAGACACTCATTGATTACCATGTGGCTTCAAGACTGGTGTGGTGGTGTGGTGACAATGATGAATGTGATGATGATGATGAATATTTTGCACCATGTGAATGTAGCCTCTTTTCTTCATCCTCCAGTTTAGCAGAGAATGCCATCAGCAACAAAGGCGCCAAAGCCCTCAGTCGTGCCCTCTTGGTCAACCGGACCCTAACCACGCTCGAGTGAGATCTGTTTGTTATTATTTGATCTGATGACTGATGATTGATTATAACTGAATGAACTGAATTGCCATAACATTGTATTTTCAAATGTTTTTATTTGCAGTGAGAACAGATTAATAGTATTCATGTGTCAGTAAAAGTTAGTTCACTGCTGGTATTCATTGATCAAGATAAATAATATTACATAATACATTTCAGAGCCAATTACTTGAAACTCAATTGGATAACAACACTCATGTTGATGATTTAAAATGGTATTCAAGTAAATTGCTGTGAGCTTAAAGCTACACTAGGCAACTTTCCATGTTTGTGGCTCCAAATAGCAGCAAGAGGTAGGTTATTTGTTTGAAAAATTTGAACTTCAATACCCAGAAATCATGTACCGTAACGTCAATAAACTGCACACAGCACACTCATGTTTACCAGCCCAGCTAGTCTGTGATTGCTTTATACCAAAGGATACCAATGGGATGGGAGAGGCAAAATATCTAATGTTGATGAGTCTAGCTTTCTCTGGAGACAGTTTTGTATTTTGCTCTCAAGTTTTGATTCGTCACTTCCTGTGGGCGGAGAAGTGTCCATTACTGCATATCATCTAACCAAATATTTGTGGTTTAGTCTCCGCAGCAACAACATTGGCTCTAAAGGTGCTAAGTTCCTGGCAGAAGCCCTCAAAATGAACCAAGCCCTGGTATCAATCAGGTGAGTGTAACAGCTATCATGGGAGCAACATTAGAGGCTCTATACACACAGTTCCCCTTGCTCAGTTTCTATCACCACTCCTCAGCTTCCAGAATAACGCCATTGAGGAGGAGGGTGCTCGGGCCCTTGCAGAGGTACTGCAATCCAACCGCAAGCTTGTTTCTCTGAAGTGAGTAGCCGACCGACAAACTGTGTTTGTTGCATGTGCTGAGTATGTGTGTCTGTGTGTACATGCTTAGAGGAAGGAGTCTTCAGTGTGTGTTTCTTACCTATTGTGTGCATTTGATGATTCAGTGTACAGAAGAATTCAATTGGAGCTGATGGAGCCAAAAGGATTGCTGAAGCGCTGAAGACAAACCGGACTCTAACAGAGCTGATGTAACTTAACAATATATCAGTTCACCCTACTGATCTTGTACACCCTGGTCACCATAGCGACTGCAATTGCAGGTTGTGTGCTGTCTTACCAAATTAATTATTTTATTTTCCTTCATGTTTCCATCTGTGTTTTTCTTGTCTACAGCTTTTGTAGTAACCAGCTCGGGGACCAAGGAGCAGTAGCTCTGGCTGAGGCTCTGACAGTCAACCACACTCTCCTCTCTCTGCAGTCAGTACCTTCTCAATAGGAGTGCACTGTAGCCTCCACACAGCATGAGGATAGACACAATACATCTATCACCTTCCATTCAAAAGTGCACCGCTACGGAAGAGGATTAGGGCCACATGTGAAAAATGTATTTGAGTTCTGACTTTAATGTCAAAATTCGGAGATTCTGAGAATAAAGTCAGAATTTTGAGATTAAAGTCAGAATTCGGAGATTCTGAGAATAAAGTAATACTGACTTTATTCTCAGAATTCTGAGATTAATCTCAGAAGTCAAATAAATGTTTCACGTGTGACCCAAATCCTCTTCCGCATTAATGTGCTTCAATGTGGTGCTTTCTTACACCTTCACATACTGTGTAAATATAAAGTAGTTTGTCTTGTTGGTCATGCTGTATTGACTGCATATTTTCTCAAATGTTTGGTTGGCAGCCTTCAGAGTAATTCAATCAGCAACAGGGGAATGACAGCCTTAACCAAAGCACTGAGGCTGAACCGCGGCCTTGTCTTCTTGAAGTGAGTATGACACCTAAATGCTTCTCTCACCTTGATAACTTTCCTGTAATTTCCCGAGGCCAGTGGCATCTCCTGTTAGCCAACCCAAATATCTATGATCGCACTCATAGGAAGCCATAGAAACGTAATATTTGGGCTCTCATGACAACATTTTGACACGACTGATCAGTTTATATCTCTCATTCCAAAGAGCGTGTGGTGCCAGCTCCTGTTTTCTCTATATGAATGTAAAAAAGCGAAACATTCAGGCTTAACCAATACATTAGCTTGTGTTTATCAAGCTGCTCAGTTTCAGCTTGTGGTGATTTATGATCGCCCTTAACCAGCAAATTCCTTAGGAAATATAACTAATCATAGATCTGCACTCCTACTCTTATACATGATACATGTAGGTAAATACTAGTCAAATATGGCATTTCTTACAGGCATTCCAAGGTATTTTGAAGTATATTTTCCATCATTGAGAATCATTGAAGTTGTTGGAAAGGTTAGAGTAATTCCTTATTTATTTTCCCTCTGGTCAGTCTCAGAGAGAACTCAATTGGGGTGGAGGGGGCAAAGGACATGGCCCACGCCCTCCATGAGAACAGCTCTCTACGGGATCTCGAGTGAGTCACCTCATTAACGGCAGTCAAGACCATATACCACACAGAGGTGGACATATCCTGCTGTTCTCCCAGAGTTTGCCACTCAGGGCTATTCTGGTGATGACAATCAGAACTGATGGACTGATGATTATTTCTATGATCACCTTTTCCTTTATTTTGTCAATTGACTTAATTGACATGGCATCTATTTTGATCAATTTTCAGATTTCAAATTCAAGCGCTTTATTGACAAAAGCAGAAAATATTGAGAAAGTATCAACACACATTAAAATACATGTAACTTGGATAATAAACACTCCGTTTCTAACCATTCTCTCTCTTTTTCTCTGTGTGTGATTGTTTGCATGTACTATGTGTGTGTGCATCCCAGTCTCACAGCCAACCTGTTGCATGATGAAGGGGTTCAAGCTATAGCTGGCGCAATCGTGGTTAATCAAGGTCTCACCTCTTTACAGTAAGTCAGACTTCCAATGCAAATGCAAACCCACACACACACACAAACAGAAGCACACACACACAAGCCTAGTATGTAGAGAGTATCATCAGGTTAGTATATACAGTACATGGCCAAAATAAGGAAACATCAGCATTGTTTTCATCCTGGAAGACACCGCTCCCATCAAGAAATCAGTACATCATGGGAGGAAAGGTAATCACACTGCAAGAAAGTCAATCTTGAAAAGCCATGTGCATTTAGTGTTGAGTTGTAAAATCTAATTTTTTTCTGTCAATGGAGTGACATCATTTCACTTGTTTCCAATACATTTTCACTTGTTTCAAAAATGTTCTTGAGGAAGGTGACAGTATCTTGAAAAATCACTCCACTAGCATGATTCAAGATTCTTGAAACAAGCTACTTTTCATTCAAGACAATTATCTCACCACATAATCCAAACAAGTACGATTTTAAGATTAAGAAGACTCAATACCAGATTAAATGACTTGCAGAATAATTATGTTGACAGCAATTAGAATTTCACCTAGTCCTCCTAGAGATGATTCAGATTAATCCTCCAGGAAATGCAGACCACACCATTACAGAACAAGACACTTTCACTGCCAGTTTTTCCCTGCATTCACCGCTCATGCTTGTGACAGAAAGTTTTTACAGCATATAATACAGCATATAAATATACACAGACCTAATGTACCTCTCTTCTTTTTTTTTTTACCAGTCTACAATGGAATTTCATCAAGTCTTCTGCCACTAAAGCTTTGGCCCATGCACTGCTCTTCAATTCCACAATGCAGCTCTTGGAGTAAGACCAATACCAGAAACTTCTACCATTGTCTGTTTCGTTACGCCATACGTTGCCCCATTATGTTTCCTCATTTCTCTCACCTCTTTTATATCTTTGCTTCGGCCTCCATCACACTTCCCCCTTTTTTAAATTGATCACCCCAAATTTTCAAGGCTGCATTCTGTCAAGGCTTGCCACAATGAACGATTAGTGCGAGCAAATGACTAGTTACAGTGTGTGTGTGTGTGTGTGTGTTTGTCTCCACTCCTCACTGCAGTCTACAGGAGAATACTATCGGGAACGAAGGCGTCATTGTTCTCGCCGAAGCCCTGAAAACCAATGCATCTCTGCGTACATTATGGTTAGTATCCAATTTGCATACAAATGACAGAAAAATTAAGACTGACCAAAATCTGTCTATATGAATGCATGTAATGTTTTGTTGTTTTCATAAGTGGTCAATGGTTTGTGTGCTCTCCCTTTAGTCTCCAGGGTGTCTCAGCAGGCAGCAGTGGAGCCATTGCAATGGCAGAGGCTCTAATGGTCAACCAAACCCTACAAACATTAGAGTGAGTTCAAGTCTTCTGACAAACTATCCCTTTGTCATTTGACACTGGTCCACATAAAATAACCACAACCTGGACATTCAGCTCCATTATGCATTATCTTAAACCAGTGGCTCTCAATCCTCAATCCAGTGTACTGCTAGTTTTCAATCCTCAATCCAGAGTACTGCTGGTTTTCTATCCTACCAGCTAGTTAATTACAGTTGATTGCATTCACCTTGCATCCCAGGTGCAAAATAGCCCCTAATTGGATAGCTAGAATGAAAACCAGCAGGGCTGTGGATCCTGTTGTTCAACACAGTGGAGAGCTCAACGTTCATTCCTTCTATTACTCTCTATGTGAAAAAAAAACTACTCTCTCATTTGTCTGCCTTATAGATCTGTGATGGCTTTTGATTTAATTTGTCTCTTTTTTTAAATATATTTCGATGTTACTTTGCTTTTTTCTTGTTCTCCTTTCCTTACATTTTCATCTTTACTGAGAATTTGTATTTTGTAGAATGTTTTAAAACGTATGTGGTTCTCTTGAAAAAGAGAAGACAGGATTTCCCCAGTCAAAATAAATGGACTGATCAATCAGTCAGACTTTTTAATCCCTTGCACTCTCTTTCTCCGCAACTCTTCAATTTGCCCTCGGTGAATTCACTACAGAAACAGAATCAGATTTGTCGATTCCCAGCTGCAGGAATTGCTCTCCATCTGTCTGTCTATAGCTGCTGTGATTATATTCCTCTATTTACCTCTCCACTTTTCCCACTGCGCTGCTAACACTAAGCAGCTCATTCAGGAGCTGTCAGTTATATTTCCCAGACCCTGTGAAGAAACAATTCTTCAGATTGCTTCCTGCACTGGCACGGCACTAAAATGAGGTGAAATGAAACGAGGAGAAAAATCTGGCTGCTCGAGAATACATCCTCCCCAATGCTACATTTTGTCCCACCCTGACATTGCTTTTTGTCCCTAATCTTAATCCCTCTTGCTCTAATGTTGGAATACATTTAGTCATTTATGTACATCGCCTAATGCTATATTTTGTCCTTAATGTTGACATTCTTTTTCCACTGTGTTTTTCAGTCTACGTGGAAACGCTGTAGGGATGGAGGGAGCCAAGGCCTTGGCCAATGCCTTGAAAAACAACAGAAGCCTCAAATCTTTGAAGTGAGTCCCCACAGGGATCGTATCATGATCTGTGTCCAGTGTCACAGTGTCTTTGCCCAGTATAGAAAGCATGAGAACTTGCATTGCCATGGACAGTAAGGGTCACCTGAATTACTGCACTATAGTTCTTTGTTCCATTAGTGAATATTGATTTGATTGACCAAAAAAGCAGATTTTTTGAGAGTTGTAAGCATGTTAAGTGAGATTTTAAAAATGATTAAGTATTGTGTGCCATTTTACCTACTATCATGGAAAACACAATTTACACAGTTTTGGAGAATGAAGAGTCTGTTGCTCTGGGGGGAAACAAATGAAAAGCATACTGCCCAAAACCTTGTCAACCAAAACGTAAAGGAAAAACAAACCATGAGTCATGCACTGCAGAATGTCGGTTACCATAGCAATCATACCATAACATACATCTGCTGGATGCTTGGACATGGTGCCAGTTCAATCTACCAAGGTTTTGTCAAGGAAAATATATAGAGTCACACTGAAACTCGTTCTATCTAATCTAATTGG
>OMLI01087631.1:0-21319 GCA_900302605.1 Rondeletia loricata
TCAGTCAACACTAGCCAACGTTAGCTGGCTAATAATAGCTCTATAACGAACGAACCAGAGGTTCTCCGGTATCGCTGTCGTCCGGGCAGTCGAGATCCAGGACCTCAGCAATCGCCTGGTCCAGGGGCACATGCTTGGTGAAGTAGTCGCTGCGTCGCTAACGCTCCGCGGCGGGGATGGAGCAGCATGCTGGGCAGGACGGCGGCACGGCGAGCCCAGCCAGCGCGTGCTTCGGCCCGAGGCAGATGAAGCACTGTGAGTGAGCGTCGCCGGCGACCGTCAGCCCAGCACACAGGCAGGGAGCCTTGATAAAGGCTGTTGTTGTTGTTGGGTGATGCATCGAAGGTGGTAAGGCTTCGACGGCGTAGAAGTTCTTGAGTGCAGATCAGAATCAGTAGATGATGTTCAGGCTCAGCTGAATTGGAAAAGGAGACGAACCCGGTGGGTTCACTGCTTATATAGCATGGCTGCTCCATCCTGATTGGCTGAAGCGAGTGTAGGCATACATTTTCAGATGGATGTCACTCACGTGACGGAATATACCAATCGGAGCGGAGCCCCTATGGGGCGGCGCCTCCCGACATAGAACTACATTTCACAGGAGAGCATACTGAGACTGGTAAGAATACACCCTGAGCTTCCCGTCTCGGAAAAGCACATGTATCGTAGTTTTTCCAAAGCATTTAGGATTGCCCCATTGTCCTCTATTGTAGCCCAGTGAGAGCCTGCAGGAAAGATGTAAAAAGCTCAATACTGAAGCGATCAGTGAAATTATGGTCTCTTATGTGTCAGGTTCATGGTAGACAGTCCGCAAATAGGGTCTAAGGTCCAAAATAGCGAACTTATCCTTTAAAGTAGATGCTCCCTACACCACTCATGACTATCGCCTATTCTGAAAAAAACAACTGGATGTGAATGTAAATACACCAGCAACTTTAAAACTTTATAAAGTTATTCAATTTCACAAGAGTGACCCATCCAAATGTATATATATTTTTGTTCTCCCAGGTTACCTGTCATGTTGCCGTTTTATTGATGACAATCAAATCATCACAAGTTCAGGAGACACTACGTGGTGAGTCCTGTTGTAACAGAGAGTAAAACGTCCAGTTTCCATTCTGTTGCAAGATTGCAGTGCAGACATCTTTCCTGAGCTGACGGGGATCAGCGTCTAACGCTACGCTCTCTGCCCTAGTGCACTGTGGGACATCGAGACGAGTCAGCAGACCACGGTTTTCTCTGGCCACAGCGGTGATGTTATGAGCCTGTCCCTGTCGCCCGACCTCCGCACCTTTGTGTCAGGAGCCTGTGACGCCTCCATCAAACTGTGGGACATCAGGGACAGCATGTGCCGACAGACCTTCACAGGCCACGAGTCGGACATCAACGCAGTCTGTGTGAGTGTGTTGAGGTTACTAGTGGTCTTGTTGCCAAACTACATGCTGTAAATTAAAATCTACCCTCTATTAGTATTTTTTACTAACATGTTTGATATTTACGTCCCGACTTCTGGAAGGCTCCTGTAGTGTGGGGATCAATCCAAGAGCAGAGCGCAATAGCCAATGAGAGCAGAGTTTACAGTGAGGTGGAAGAGTTATATTGAAATGTTGTATTTGATAATAATGAATATTAATAATGCAGATAATAATTGGGTAACTCATGTCCTACAATGAATGTAAGTTACTAGCTTAACTACCATTACCTTTTTTCTAGCCTACTCTCCTCCAGCTCTACTGAAGTGTTCGGCTCACGTTGCCTCTCTCCAGCCACGGCTTTACCCAAATTCTCTTTTTTTTTTAGCTTAGTTTTTTTTCTGTGCGTATTAATACATATTCATTCATGCTGGATCATGCAGGTTCCCGTGAGATTAGAGGTCCTTGACGTGAGTGATGTTTAATGAGTCATCAGGATAATCTGTTATATCATTAAGTGTGTAATACCCCGTTCTTGCCTAATTGTCTAGTGTGAGCATATTTACGCCTGAGAGACAATCTGTGAAATCCGTCGATTGCGATGCAATCCATTTTCAAAATTGGTTAGGATTTTTAAAGTCTTCTACTGTGTCCCCAGTCTACAAAGTCATAGGACTAGCACAGTGAAGTCTGTTTTACTGTGTTTTCCCCCTTCAAATCATGTTAACAGCATCTTGATATCGGTAACTTAAAAAAATTAAATAACCCACACTTCTCACTTCTACTCCTCCTCAGTTCTTTCCCAATGGCAGCGCCTTCGCCACAGGCTCTGATGATGCCACCTGCAGGCTTTTTGACTTGCGTGCAGACCAGGAGCTCAGCCTCTACTCCCATGACAACATCATCTGTGGCATCACCTCTGTGGCTTTCTCACGCTCTGGACGTTTGCTGCTAGCTGGTTACGATGACTTTAACTGCAACATCTGGGATGCTATGAAGGGAGATCGAGCAGGTCAGTGCAAATTGATGTGGTTGAGGAAGGCTTATTGGATAAATGGTCTATTGATTAAGAATAGTTCTGAAAATGTTAGTGTTTGAAGCTGTACTGAGGATTCAGCTGACTTCTGTCAAGAAACAAGGTTTTGGAGATAATTCATTGAGACAATGAAGTCGCACAGTATTTTTGGTAGTGTCATTTTCTCCCATAGAGTCAGGGTACACTTAGCCCTACTCCTAGATCTGAAACCTTAATGTGCTATGTTAAAGTCCTTTTGACTGAAATGTCTCAACATTGACAAAAATATCTATTTAAGGGCTGTAGGAGGCTTAAATTTGAAACAAAATCTAACAACAAAAACAGCCCTCATTAACAAGGAAAAGCATTAAAACACTGCAAGCTCAAACTAATGTAACTCTTATCTGAGCTGCAGCTGCAGTGCTTCATTCAGGAACATGTGAAATGGCATTTGACTCTCACATGATGCCAGCCAAGAGGACTGACTTGTAATCTGCTTTCCTATCGGGAAATCTTTGGAGCGTTTTCAGAATCAAAAACAGTCATAGAAATTGAATTTGTGCCCGGCTCTGCCACAAAGTCTGTTTGCATTTAAATTTTACACACAACCCAATGCAAAGTTTGTACAAGAAATCATGCTTGATCATTTTTAATACTTAATTCAGAGGATAATTACCTCTTGGGTGACAGGGAATTTGGCCGTTTTTAATATAAAGAAAACCAGAGCACAGTATAACGTTTACCTTTGTGTTCACACTAATTTCAGGGTAATGTAACTAATAGTTGTGACAGTTGGGTAATCATCTGAAGTTGAGGGTAGGGTTGGGCGGTATAACGACATTATTATTGCATCGTATTTATTATTCTTGATGATATAACAATGTGTTTTTTTCCCCACAACAAATTACAACAGTATGAGAAGTACTTGATTCAAGACAATGAGTTCACACAGGTTCCTCTTCTATTTGGATTCTTTACTACTGACGATGGTATTGTTAAAACCATCTTTATGTGGATTCGTAGCAGTAAACCGCCCAGCCCTCGTTGCAGGGTAAAAGCAGTGATAAATACAAGGGCTGACGCTGTGCTCTGTGTGGTTTTGAGAAGATTGAGCAGAGTCTTCAGAGCAGGAATATTTTACAGTAACAGGTCACTAAACAATGAGACTTGTTTGTCCTTCTCTCTGGCAGGAGTCCTGGCCGGCCATGACAATCGCGTGAGCTGTCTAGGTGTGACAGATGATGGCATGGCGGTATCCACTGGGTCCTGGGATAGCTTCCTTAAGATCTGGAACTGACCAGTTTCATGAGCCATGCACATAAACGACGACAAACACACACACACACACACACACACACACAGCAGATAGACACGCAACCACACAGACAATATTTACATTTTGGGACACATACTTTGCACACTGTATTCACACTGTATGTAAGATATAAACAACTGACAAACTGAAACATTTTACTGTACATAATATATATGACAAGAATTAGGTATGAGTTTACACAAATACACACACACCACACTGTATGCAGGAAAGGTTCACACGAGATCGAAACACGTGCCCACACTACCCACAACTGATTTATGTGCACAACAGCAAGGCTACAGTACCATACACATGTAATCTGTACAATGTCAAAATGTGACCAAATACAATAGAATCTTCAGCTGCTCAAATGAAAACACACAAATGCCACATATTACCTGAAGCCTTTTAACACATTTCACACACACACACATGCACATAATGCACACACGTTTTCCTGAGAGACACCACTCCTTGAGTTAAACAGGGGAGGAGAAGTTATTGGACAATTCCGTCTTTGTTTACGATGAAGTCCAAAATGCACATCAAACGATTTTTCTGTACTACACTTTTGTCTCAGTACTACACTTATCTCAGCTATGGTAACGTGAAGGAATGAAGAAAGCTTGTGGAAGGGAATCATGTGAATCCATTAACATTGAAAAGATTACTGACACACAGTTATTGAGGGCAGGCAGGACGGACCAATGATTGATACAGTCCAAGGAAAATATCAATTCTTATTTTCTTCTGGCTCAAAAAAATAAAATGCCATTATGTAGTTACTGTTTTTATAGATATGTACACCCACATACATATAATATATAATAGTTTTGGTTTTGAAGTTTTGGTTTTATTAATTTTTTACACGTATTCATGTTTTCCCTGTGTGCCTCAGATACACTTTAAGGATTATTAATGGAGAATAATTATGAAATTAAATTAATGAACTCAACCAGATGAGATTCATAAGGTGAGTGAGGGAAAAAAAAGGATTATCAAGAGACATCTTAAACAAGCAGGGGCCAATATTCATACTTTGACTTTGTCAATATATTATGTCAACTTTATGATGGTATAACTGTACATACTATTAATAAATACACATAGCCTCTCTTGACAGTTTTTGTGTTTTATTTTTCTAAAGTTATGTATGTTTACAAGCCAACATATTTGATAAAATGTGAAAAATTGAAAGTCACTTAATTTCCACACATTGCATATAACCGTCAAACTAAATGAGGTTTAGCACATTCAGCTGCGGTTAGACCGGTATATGACAAGAAAAGAGAATGTGTCCTTTGGGGATCAATAAAGTATTATATGGAAAACGAATACATCCAGTAAGAAAAAGCTGGCTTGAAGCTGATAATGCTTAAGATGAGCGAGCCGTAACAAAATAAAAATGCAAAAGTTTAAAACACAATTTTAGTTGGCCTGTCTGGGGATACAGCACTTACAGTATAGTTCTCCACAGCAGGCCAAATACCCTCTTTCATCAATAATGTGTGGAAAGAACTTGCACCATCAAAATACATGAAATATAATGTTGAATCTTGTGACTACAGTGTGACTGTATCCTGCTCTAAATATAAATATAAAATAATCAAAGTAGAACTGACTATAATCTGTGTTTCAGGTCAGATACAAATGTTAGTCAAATACATTGATTTATTTTCAAATCATGACCATTTATAATAGACGCTTCAGTTACAATAGATGCTTCAGTTCAGATAAGTTCACTTCTCATGTTTTTCCCCCCCTTATCCACTGAAACAGATTTAACAGAGCACTTGATACAGAAGATGTAATTTTAGGGGGGCCCATGTGTCTCAGAGGTTTTGCCTTCAACCACCAGTGGGTGCTGCCGCACTTCCAGCATCCCCTACCTTCTGCCACCAAGGATGAATGGTTTTTCCCCAATAACTTATATTCTCTGAATCTTTTCCTAGTCATTTAATTTCATCCCTTTGAACTTGTATGGCTGTAAAAAC
This sequence comes from Rondeletia loricata, assembly GCA_900302605.1. NCBI lineage: Eukaryota > Metazoa > Chordata > Actinopteri > Beryciformes > Rondeletiidae > Rondeletia > Rondeletia loricata. Next base: position 5,740 of record OMLI01087631.1, read on the forward strand.
CGTCAACTGTGCCTTCTGCAAAGTGGAAATTCTGCCTTTTGATACAACAGCAAACAGCAGTTCCCTATTTGTAGGTCAAACAGGGCCAAGAGGTCCAAGATGACTTTAGCGCCATCGTATGGTTAAACACCACAGTAGTATATTTGACTTCTACATCATTTAAATGCATCTACATCAAATATGATTCTGTAGAATTAGTTAATTGGATTTTTACCATTTTGTTTCCATCAGTGTTAATGATCATACCATGCCCATATTCTAATGAATTAGTTTATATCAAGCTGAACCCCCAATAATGATAATTCATAGAAATGTAGTTAATAGGAATTAAGACATAACATTGACTAGTATGAATACATATAACTATAGTGAGTGATTACATACATCTTTTGAATAGATTATTAATTTTAGTACGTTTCCTTTTTTTTAAAGTACTTAATAAAGTACTATTTTACTTTTTAACTGCTCTGCTACTGTCAAGTAAGTGATTGATCCATATTGAAATTTTCTGTAAGTGAGCATTAAACAGATTCAAAAGAAATGAGACTAATACAGACTAAAATGAGATCAATGTTTTATTTTTCAAACAATTCTGTGTTAAGACATGAATTCAATCAACACAATCTTTTGAAAGTTTAAAGTTGATCAGTCTATGAAATACAATCTGGAGTTAACCTCTCACAAGTAAAAGACGCGTGCACACACACAAACATTGCAAAGATGTTTACAGTTTAAAAAAAAAAGTTTTTGAAAAAGGATATAATAGATATTGTAGTTCTGTCCAAAGATTACATTTATTCAAGCTCCATAAGTTTGACCTGTCTCACAAATCCTCTGCAAATCCATTCATACTTTATTGATAAGAAATATATGCTATGAGAAAGGAGTGTCTCATTAGAATATGAGTTGAGTGGATAAAGCACATCATCCCACCAAACTCAGAACTATTATCTACCATTCATTAATCGATACTCATACTTCATAAAGCCAATTTCTGGGATCACTTCATAAATGCAAAACTAGAACAAGCATCCCAACAGTTAAGCGATTGTGTTATACTGACTGAGCATTAGAAGTAATCATTTATTGTGATTAAAGATAAAAAGATTAAGCAAAGTACAGTAGTTTCTCTAACAAGAGACAAACAAACCAGCCTACATTCAATCTGCCAAAGGCCACAGAAAGATCATCACTTCCTACAAATCACACTGAGATGGACAGCCATGGTCTTGATTTATTCAAATACTAATATTGCTTATTAGAAATGTCATCATCTGATATGACAACATTAGGATGCTATTCTACAACTTCAGCACTCAGGCTACAACTCAGTCATGCCTCCTTGTGACAATAAACCTCTATGTGGATCTTGGCTCTGGTTCAGAGAAAGATGCCCAAAAAATGGGCCTGAGCAGCAGTCGAGATGGATGGGGTGCGGCCCCCCCGTATTGAATGTCCGCGAAACGGTCTTGGCATCATTCATGCACATGAGATCTAAACTAGCCCCCCGGTCAACTTACGACCCCCCTCCCCCCTTCCGGGTCAATAATTCGGTCGACTCACAGGGAAGTGAGGGAACTTTAGCCTCAGAAGGCTCTTTGAAGTGGAGGACTTCTCCTTCCAGAGTCTCCTGCAGCGGGAGTTCAGGCCAGGGCGATAATGAGGACGGAGCTGGAGGTCCGAATACTAGCTGGAGGGGCGGAGCTACTGCTAGCATCATCACGAACAACCTGTGCACATCAACAAAAGATCCAGGCCCTTTTTTATTTTTTTTAAACCCATTTTAAAAAAATTTCAACCTCGGAAATGGAAAATCGGCAGATTTGTCGCCTAAAACAACAGAAATCCACATATGCGCGACACTATGAAGAAATTTTGTTATATCATTGTCTTCTATCACAAGCAACAGCTGTATATCAGTTAACATCTCTTAAAAACATGTTTAGTGTTTCCTACACCTTTAAGTGAGTTGCAAACTGCAACCCATTATAGGAATTTCTGGTTCATAAAACGAGACAATAGACCTAATATTTGAAAATGTCAGTGAGTGCTCCATTCAGCTGATGACCTACTACTTAGCCTATCCCAACAACATTTGAAGCATAGATGACTATTTATCAAAAGCAATACATTATGACATTGATCCACAGCACATTTGGAGCTAGTGTTTGAGATGATTTGCTAGGTGAAATAAGTGGCTTCTTACATAGACATGTCTGTCTCGTGTTTCTACAAATCAGGCCTAATTTATCATGACAGTCAAAGACTATTTCACACACACACAAGGCTATCCAGAAAAGTAATTGTCAACACAAATTAAGACAATGAGAATGCATATGTAGGGTGATATTTTGTCTTGTTTTTATGAATGGATATAACACATAACCTACTTATAAATATCAGCAGATTTAAGGCTTCTTTTACATGGAGTGGATATTCCTGTAAAAGCAGCAGAAACAGATCAAATTTAAATGGAGCAGTCAAACATTTAGTCATATATCTCTTATGCCCATAAATTGTTACATGAATTTCCTCAGACTAAATCTCCCATTTAAATATATAAGAGGCTGAAGTATTACATCATCCAACACATTTATAAATGCATTTGCAAATTTAGACAGCAGAGGGCAAATATGATGGCATGTTGTAGAGATTTGCATGGCCTTTAAAAAAAAACCAACAACAAACATTATCTTAAGATATTCCAAATCCTTTCTTTTACAGACATTTTATCTTATTAAACTGCAAATAAAGCTGATAGATTTTTTGAAGGCAAGTATTTTGTTCCCCCAAGGTTATGTGTGAGACATTAAAACACTTTCTCAAAAGACCACCTTCTCTCTTTCTTTCTCAAACCTGTCAATTCCTGGATATAGACAGCTGAAATATTTATAAGGTGCCACACTAATTCGGAGTGCCTGTTCACCACAGTTGGGATACATATAACTTTTCCATATTATCTCACTTCAGCATGCGTCTTAATTCTGTTTAAAAGCACAAATCATAGTTTAACATGGGAAATTAATGAGGTTCACATCATTAAATGTAAAAAAAAAGTGTGTACATTCACTTTAATTACAATCCAAAACAAATCACATGATCAAGTGTCCACTTGTCTTCAAAGTTCAAAAGTGGTCACACACTGTCTATGCATTTTAGTTAAATTGAGATTTGAGAGAGTGGACAAAAGTAAATACCGGTAAGCAACATTCAAAAACCACATTTGATTCTCACTGAAACGACAACTTTCTCTTATGTGCACCGAGTGACGTTGCTAGGTAGCACAGCTGAGACGTTGCAAACAAAGTGGCTGAAGGACTGTCTGACCATCACTCTGTATTAAGGGGATAGTGTATGGTGGACCACTTAGCTATTGGCATTAGAAACACACTTGGAAGTTCATACCTGGTGAGAAGAACACGCAAAATCAAGTCATCAAGAGCTAAGTGTTTGCATTCTTTAATTGCGATCTAGACAGTTTTCCATTGTTTCAGTGTAAATTCACCAAGTCATTGTTCACTTGCTGGTAACTGCTGCTGCCCTATTAAAAAATTTGATAAACACAGTCTCCACCTCATTATGCCTTGCTGCGTAAAAAGGGTGCAGTATAAACAAAGCCACGGTCCGGTAGTCCCACAACACGGGCCATTAAGCTCTTTACATCACTGCTCAGCCAAGATGGACCTGTGTGATGATCCTTGTCGTGACCTGAGCATTTTAACAGCCTGTCGACCACGCATAGCTAATTTACACCAAGGGCAGCCCCAAGATTAAGCTGTGCCTCAACATGAGTTTGATCAATCACAGCCCTAGTTATTCATCTGGTAACAAGAACACATTCTTAAACTTTACTTAATTAGATAATAAATAAATTTAGATAATTCAATACAAATGTACCAATAACTGACCCTGTCCACACACACAGCTGTCTCAGTTGACTACTTGCTCCATTGCAATAACTACACCCATGTATCAGACTGATTGCACACTCAAGCGCCAAAAAACAAAAACAAATAAAACATCCAACACTCCTGTCTTTCTGAGTACACTCAATTATAGCTTTGCTCTCTGTGCCTTAAAATACATTGTGCTTTGATTAATATAGCGGTACGTGGTTTTGTATAAATACAAATCTGTTTTATAGATTCATTTTTATTTCTCAATATAGGGTAATTTACATATTTAATAAAATAGTATTTTCAGAATATATTAAGCTACTTTCCCCACTTAAGGTTACACAATCAACATCATTAAATAATTCTTTGTTGCAAGAACCTACATTTTCTGATCAGACATCACACACAGGGCAATTGAGCTCTATTTCATCTTCTGTTTCATACTTATGGCTTTTCTCTGTATGTTGGCTCCCACTGTCACCAAATCTTTTATGTGCCACATTGGATTTATTGATTAGACATTAATTATGTGTTACTGCACCTTTCTGAATGGACTGTTTTATGTCATTTATTCATTTTATGTTTTTCATGTGGTGTCAAAGAAATATTTCAAGTCCATCTTCTGGATTTTATTTAAGTGCACTTATTTGGCACAGGACATCATATTTAACAGGGGAGCAACTCTAGTTGTGCCTCTTCTTCATGGGATTCCAAGTAAGAGACAAGTAGGGTGGGGGCTACTCACAACCCGTCTTAAAACCTCTCCCTTTCCCAACTCCAAGGCACTGCTTAAACTGTAAACACGGCAGGTTGTTTTAAAACATTATGACTTAACCATGAAACCATGACTGCCAGAGCTCCTGGTGGATTGGTAATTGTGACATTTGAAATGTAGGTCATGGCACATAAGATATTTAAGAATTAAAACACATTCGCTGAAGGGGAAAACAACTATACAGTAGTATATACTCTGATTTAATGGCTCATGCGCACACCAAACCAAATGCTTGACATACAGTTTACAGTGAAAGTGCTTTCCATGCCCATTTCCAGTTTATGTTCTGTAACCTATCTATTTTAAGCTATATAATCTTTGATTGAACTTCATCTGCCCTGACCATACATATACTATATTCTCAATAGTTTTCATTTAGACTACAAAATCTATCCTTAGCTTAAAGGGTGAGTTTTAGATTTTTGGGAGACTATCCTATTGATCACTAGCCAAGATTCTTTTTACAATATCCAAAATGTTTCATACTGGTACTTTGCTTTTTGAGGAATTTACAATGGCATTCTGTTAACATTTATGCCAGCATTTTTTTGCATGAAAAGAACAACCATTTCTAGTGGAAGAACAAAAATTTTACTGAAAAGTTCCTGCAAGTAATTCCATGCTGATCTGCGAGACTCGAGCAAGAGTAAGAAAAAGTAAAAGAACCGTTTGGAAGAATGTGTGTGACCTTGTTCCCCAATAGTTGCATTGGTATTGCTTCTAGAAGGCTGCTGTCAATTATTTATTTATATATATATACACACACACACACACACATTTTGTGCACTTGTGCATACCACAAATTTGTGATTTGTCAGTTTAAATCCAGGTTGCCAAGCTTTGTCATATTTCATACCCTCTTTTTACCATCTTTCCTGTGACTCCCCCCTGACAAATGTGCTAGCATTTTCTAGGTGCTCGGGTGGAGGGGTGGGGTGGGGGTATGCATGATTGGAGTAAGTTAAACTATGTTGACGTTAAAAACTCCACCTGTTAACACCAAAGTGCTGTGGTAGCACAGTGCTGTTGGAACTAAAAGAATCGCTGACTTAGCCACTACAGTTAGAAAATCACTGAGCTACTTCCTGGTATGTGGATGTACAGCGCACCAGCCTAGTATAGAGCTGGCTCGTATGGCTCTGTATTTCCCTTATGCAGGGCTCTGCGCAGCCTAAAGAGCACATACTGTAATTCTGTTAATCCTTGTGCACTGCAAAAAGCATTTCGCACGAACAAGCAAACCAACCAATGAACACACAGAGCCCGGCTCGTATAGAGGAGCTCCTGAGTACCCAATAAAGGAGAAATTCCATAAAATGTATCTTAAGAAAAAACACCAGATTTTGTGGATGGATGTGCTGAAAGGAGTATACTGGTCAGTGATCTGTAGGATAGGTTTCCTCTCAAATCCCTGTAGTCACCATTTATGCTCTTTCCCTTTGGCCTCAAGAGTTTCATACCCCATTACAGACAATATTGTGAACTTTGGCAGGCGGTATAGATATAAATTATATTAAGTCTCATGTGTTCCTGCCGTATTCTCCAAAGTGCCTAATGAGATGGACTCGTCTCCTCTGTTGTGGTATTGCAGAGCCACTACAAAATTAGGTCTTTACACTGGCCCAAGACAAATATGACTTGTAATCACACTAAGAGCTGATCTACTGCAATCCCATGGACAAACGTTTTCTCACACATAAATCCACACCAATGAAATAATCTGTAAGAACTGAAATACAGTAGAGTAGATCACTGTAGTAGGAGGGTGGAAAGATCCCGAAAATTAACTCCCTTAATCACTACAATCTCAGTGACATCCTTTACCATTCAAACTAAAATCGAATGTCCCATCACCTCTTTCTCCTCCAAATTTGTAATGTCATCATACTCCCTACCACTACCATATTTTGTAAAACTAAATATATGAACTCCCCTCTGCAATATAATGGCAATATAATTACAGTAGAGTAAAATTAAGAATACCAGTAGGCTAATACCAATACAGAAACACTACATATACATATCAAATCTTTGTATGCATTTAGTAAATCTATGAAAACCAAAAAGTTTAGGTACAAGCCAGATGATTCAAATAATTAATGGTTTCACCTAAACCATGAAAATAAACTGAGGCAAAGCAAGAGATGTCTCAGTACTGATTCTGAGTTTACAGTACTGCACACATTTCTGAAACTACATATTTGTTTTAAATTGAATTTTATCTTGGTGTTGTAGCATTCAAGGCTTAGTTGCCATGATGAAGTGTTGCAACATACATTGTTTGCCATTCAGGTCAGAAAAGTCAGTGAAAGCAGGATTTAAGTTACCATCTGTCTGCTATAGATAACTAAAAAACAACTGGATTACAATAAGCTACTTTTGTCACGACATTGATGTCTCTCTTTAATGATTCTTTTGTATTGAATCCTCTTCCTTAGCCCCCCCCCCCTTTAATCACTGCAGATGAGCGTGCAAGCATTTTATTATTTCATGTCCATGTGTCCTATGGCAACACACAGAATGGAGGCTATATAAAGAGGCCTGCAAGTGATTCAAATCTAAATTTCAGGTGCTATCTATTTACAGCTCCATCTCGACATGTTGATAAATAATGCCTCCCTCAAAATGTATAACCACCAAGGAATGTTTTAACATCCACAATTAGGAACTAAATAGTTACGATTGAACACAGGTCCACAGAGTAAAGTAAATCAAGACAAGAGTATATACAGTACAAATTAATTGATGGTGTTAACATTTGAAGCTCATCGGTGATGTTTCATGATGATTCCAGGGAGAATGTTATCAGGGGGACTTGGTAGGAGTCATATGATGAACTGTGTCTTAAGGAATTTAGGCTGGAATGGATTTAGGTTTTGTGTGGAGTGTGTGTGTGAGTGAGTGAGGAAGAGAGGTGGAGAGGATGAGAGAGGTGTGCGCATTTGTGTGCGTGCGTGTTCAAGAATTGGGGTTCACTTCTCTCTCCAAACCCTGGTGGGTTCCACACACTGACCAGAGCAGCTGTTCTTTCACCAGTTCATGATGCAGTTTCTGTTCAAGGTCATGAAGTACACCTGGCTGCTGCCTCCAGACCGCACAGATGCAAAGAACACCTGAGAACCAGCACAGGCACAGAGGATATGGATGTCAGTAACATCTTTAAATTCAACTTCTACCTTCTGACCTACATAAGTACTGCACATTTACTCAGTGAGAGCACATTCAACATCTTAACGTGTGTGTCTCTTACCTTGTCATTCCTCTCACAAAGGAACTTAAGCCTCTGAGCTCTTTTGTGCATAAACACACCATCCAGGTGGCCAGTCTCCACAGAGCGGATCTCGATGGCCTTTTCTCCCCATCCCATGATCTGATTGGAGCAGATATGGGCTGCAGAACAAAGTGACATTAGTGCACAGCAACTTGCTTGATACAGATGATTACAGATTGATACACATGGTCTGTGTTTGCTCTCATGTATGTCCACGTTAATCTGTTTTGTGTGTATTCAACCCGTACCAACAGAGGTGGGCATCTCGCCCCACTGCAGCACCACATCCTTAATGATGCGTCCGTAGGTGTTGACGTACACGCCCTCGTCCTCATAGCACAGCAGCATCTCCATGCCATCTGAGCTGGGCAGGAACACAATTGCATGTGGCGTCACCTGGCTCTGGATCTGTTTGAGATGAGGACAGAAGGGATGAGCCAGGTTTCAAATCTCCCAAAACACTGCTGTCTGACCACTAATTGTGCAACTTACATGAACAGGGATATATATGTCATAGTTGTTTCCAGAGTCCACATCGATGGCATGGAAACCAGCACTGGAGCCGTAGATAACCTTCAACCTCTGACCCTCCTCCACTGTCAGGTCAACCAGGCAAGGCCTGTGAGGGAGGTCTCCAAAAGACTGGTTGAGGGGGGTGGAGGGCGGAGGAGAGTATGAGAAGACAAGCAGCTTGAATGCTCTTCTGGTTGACTGGCCTGGAATAACTAATCCAGTTTACAGGAAATGGGAGACTTACCTTGAAGGCCATGAATTTGTGATAAGGCTTGGGTGCCCAAGCATACACTTCTACCGCATTCTTCATAGCAATCACCAGGAACTTTATCCTCTCATATTTCACTGGATAGAATAACAACAAGGCCATTTGACATGAGATATTTGCAATCAATAATTCACAGTGCCAGGGAGGTACACACATTTATGAGAATTTGTTTGGGGTGGGCTACACAACAATAATAAAGAGTCTTCCGTCACTCACCCACTTTGTAGTGCACACAGCCCTCCATCTCCCCTACAGTGGTCCAGCCTTGCTTCTTCTCTACCTCAGGGTCATTGTGGAGGATCTTGTTCCTCAGCCAGGCCAGGTAGTATACACGCACCTTGTTCTTCTTGCCTTAATAGAAACAAAGAGGAAGATCAATTACAAAGGAGATTAATTTCATTAGTTATTTAAATTTAATTTTGGTTGCGGTTAAAATTCCCCTTTTGAACTGATCAAGATAGTAGCATCATGACATAAAATCTGCAGACAATATACAGTGTACAGAAGCAAAAATACAATCAAGTCAAAATGCAATACATAGTACAATAGTACAATTTGGCATCCGGTATTTGGCATCCCAATAGAGTACTCTGATGCCAATATCAGAGATAGGCATTAACCAATTGAGTGGATCCTCTGCAGTGAGAGCAGACGAGTGATGAGTAGCAATAACGACCTGATATGGTGATGAGCAGGTTGAGGCCCTCCAGGACGTCCATCTGTTGGAACCTGCGGGAGTTGATAAGGGGGTAGACCTTGCCCTGACCACTACGGTCCAGCAGCTTCAAACCGTTCTCTGTGCCCACCAACAGGTTCACACCTGGGGACACACAAACACATGCACAAATTGCTTTTTCGTTTTTGCACAAAATGAATTATTGCCCTTACTCTGACTGAGAATAATAATGGTAACAATAATTTTGCTGTATACCTGTGTCATTAAAAAGAATGTTCTGTTACTTGTTGTGTTTTATGTAATCGTACATACTTGCATATAATAATGTCCCTATCATAAACTGCAGCAATTACTCTGCCATGATATTTAATTTTGTTTAGAAGTATAAAGGCTGGCTGCAGTGGAAAAAAGTGACATCACCCGTTGACTTTTTACCAGCCTATTTAAAGCACAGGAAGTGGGATTTCTGCGCACAGACATGTTGTATTTTTAGAGCCAGTGTTTGCGCAGTAGAGTTAAAGGGTGGAGCAGGTGGAACCAGGGTGAAGAGCCCAAGTGCAGGTAAAGCCAGCCCATATTGCCTTATATGGTCATAACGCACACCCGCATGTAGCCCGCAGCCGTGGCTACTGCTGACAGCCTGACACTCTCTTTCCATGTGACAACCTAGTTTCTTGCATATATTCTATATCCAGATATGGAAAATAGAAAAACATCAACACTAATTACTTCCAGAATGCCAAACATATAATACTACTAATAACATACATCACATTTACCATCAGTTGTTGACCTGGCTTCCTGCTCTCTGCCCTCTAAACATCACATCTCAACCCTGCTATCATACAAAATCCTGACTGTCAAGGACAAACTAAGCGACCAGCAGGGTAATGAGTGTTGGATAATTTTACACATCTAACAAGTCTGTCTAGCACACACTGTAACAAAAACGTTTCACGTTCGTTTTCACTTTTAGAGCTGGTTCTCACTACTGAAAACCTCGCCATAAGGGGAGATATTATAAGAAATTGAATTAGCTATTGTGACTATAACGTCTTGTAGAACATTTATTGACTTTATACTTCTATATGGAAGACAGGCCTTGGTCCCACTGACTTATATTGAGGTGGGTGGACTTTCAAACTGTTCTGCAGAGTAATAGAGCGACCATCTGTCCCAGGACAGGCTTTGAATCCCTTGTGTTTGTGGATATGTCCATACAACCTTCCAATAATTTGTCTTGATTTCACAGTACTTAAATCACAGTATAGTTACTCCAATTATAAGCATATTTTAAGTAATATAGCTGGATTAAGGTGTTTAGCTTAATCTAACCTACTTGCATGCATACACAAGTATTGGTGTACATGTAAACTGGGTCTAACAATAAAAGGGGTCTGGCTCAAATGTGGATATGTTAACATTTCTAAGAACAGATTCCAGTCTCACCCCAGAGAGCAGCACACAGGATCTCAGAGTTGAACCTCTTCTTGTACTTGCGAATCTCTGGTGTGTCGTTGGGGGGGCGCGTGTTGGTGGGATTTACATTCACCATGGATCCTTTCCTCACCTCCATCTTCAGCTGCTCAAACCTGGAGCCTATACCTGGAAACAGCAGTAAAGATGGCTAGATTAGGGAGGGCAAAAGACAAACCAGGCCAGTTTAATTTCTTTCATGTGATTTTTCAGTTTTTTGTTTTTTTTCAGGACTTCAGGTTTTCTGGACACAAATCTCCCAATAATTTCTAAAGGGAGATTATAGTTGTTTCCTGCTCATATCCCTGTTTAACATACAAGACACTCCAAATGGAGGTTGATGCAAGTCTGAAAAGCTTCTGACTCACCACTGATAGAAATGTTTTCCCCTGTACCCCCTGGTGATTGGTACATGCCCAGATCCACAAAGGTGGTGAAGGAGGACTTGCCAGACGCCTTGACCAAACCTCGGGACTGATACTGGTGGAGCAGAGAGGGAGTATGAGTAATACAGAGTCTTTATAGGAAACTTCGCCCCTGTCCAACATGTAACTAGAGATTTTAGACAAAATGGAAAAAAACGAAACATTTCTGTGCCTAATATAGTGTTGAAGAATAATTCTTCCTGTAATGAAGTTGGGTCAAGTCTATAACAAACTGATTGATGTTCATAAAATTCTATGTGTTCTGGGTAGAATTTGTACCAGACATTATGGCTGGAAAGATTTAAATTGTTCAGAAATGGGGAGTTTTTGCCAGTGATTATTGGCTAATGGCAACCCTGATGAGTACATAACACATACAAGGGATAAATCAGACATTTAAGACCGATATACTTAGCAACAGAAAAACATACATCATACACAGAGTCCTTCCCAGGGGAAGAGTGAGTGGCTGAATCAGTGGGTGAGTGGGAGGGCTGCACCACATCTGGTAGGTTAGTGTATCCATTATGGCTCCGCTTCTCTGGTGTCTTTCAGGCAAAAGAGAAACACACACAAACACACAACTCCATGTATTACCAAACCTTATGTACAGAGTTTGATCTAGGCTTCTCCAATGCACCAATGACCACCTTAAATATGAAATGAACTACTTGAATTTGGGTAGCACACCACAGCAACCACAAATTGTAAAGTAACAGTTGTAACCAAGGTTGTTTTCAAGCCAACTTTATGTTCTTAACACTAGAAGAGCCAGCCGATTTGGGTAGGCTGTAGGAGGGCCAGCCACCAATCAATGGACGAAACTTGCTCTCATTCCAAGTTTTATCTTTTTCCAAACTTCTGAAATTAAGATGAGATAGCTTGTATGGAAGAATTCTACACCCCTTGATCTATATCAACAATGAAATTGATTATTGTCTAATTGACTACTTATTACCGATGGGGACATCAGCCGTTTGGATGGCTGGGGGAGGGTATGCTTGGGGTATAGAAATAATAATGAGGCTGTTCTTACAGTGGCACTTTGCAACATAATTATGGATCCTTAGCCTCACTTTCATTGTGGGGGAAAAAGCAAGATGCATGGACAACAGCACATTATCAGAAATAGACAAATGAATAAAATTCACTCTTACAAATTTATAATTTTGTTTTCATAATTACCAGAAGGATAAAAAACCTCCATTTAAAAAGACAGACTGCTAAACATAACCTGTTGCAATCTAAATTAAAAAATGAGCAAAAGCATTTGATAACTAAATCTAGAAAAGGTGTAGAATTATTATTATTTATATAAAACCGTATTCATAATTTAAAATTCAGAAGCTAAGCCTACAGGCTGAGAATCAGTCTGGTGCACGGAGCGTCAGAGTCCGTCGCCATGGAAAATGTCTATCAATAATTGGCTGCTTGGTGAAAGGGGGATAAAACCAATCATACCGTACACCACTTTTCTTGTATGATATTGAAAATCTAAAAACATGAGTTTCTAAACCGTGATTCTCTAGGAAAAGTCAAGAAGGGAAACTTCAGAAATTCAGAACACTCATTTGGCAGGTTGGCCTTCCCAGTGTTAAGAAACAAGCCCCCAAATCGAGCCATTTTTGTGCTCAGTCTTTGCCCCCTACTGGTGTATGTCAAAAACATGTGGCAAATATATGTGCCAACTGTCCCCCTTACCTCTCACCTCAATGTAGGCTGTTGAGTCCAACTAATTCATAAATTACACAAGGATACTCTAACACCCTCCATTTTACTTCAGTTAAAACCGTATCTGCACCACACTCAGTAGCAAATGAGAAGAATGTCTCATTTGCACAGTGTGATCAAATGTGATCCCCAGACAGTAATAGTAATTGCCCAATCTAGTGGGCTACATACTCATGGGATTTCCATGGTTCCCATGTGATGCAACTGAATGTGCTGTGGGTAGATGCCACGCTGTGGGTGGGACTGGTTTGTAACACGATATTGCTTTGTGCTTGCTATAGCAGACGGAGAGCCTAATTATGTGTGCAACCGATCAAAATGCCTCGTCTGTGAATGTAGTGATATTTTTAAATGCAAGATGAATTAATAACTCCATATATTTACCTAATATACAGTAATGTAAGTCCATGTTTTCATTCTGACCTGTAACTGTTGCTCGGCACAAACATTTAATACAAACAAAACTTGCAGTATGTATGCTGTCTGTCAATGAATTATATTGCGGTTTCTCCAAATGTCTTAAAGCTATGTGCCAATTTAACAAAGGTAGGCGATATACTGAATGAAAACCAAAAATAATTTCACAGGAAAATCTCAGTTTAAACATTATTGATAGGTGAAATTGGATGGCTTTGATGTCCAATAGAACTTAAAACAATCATATTATCACAATATTGTGTTGGATGCAACTATGATTATGTGTATCATGTCATTACAGATAACTAATTGAATCCAAATCAAGTGTTCAATTCATGTCAGTAGAGTACCCTTAAGGCTGTAGAGCACGTCACAGACTAGCAGCCTTGGCTCTCTGGTTTCTATCGTTGGGATACAGTTGGTCATGTTCACAAATAATAACAGGCTTGCCCTATGCCAAAAAACAATAACACATACGCTTCATTAGGAAGTATTCCCTCTTACTGTGTAAATCTTACATATTCTTTCTTTAAGTGATACTGATGTATGCATGTGTTAAAGGAAAAATCCACCCTTGGATACTCTTACACTGTTAGATATCATCAATTTGTAATGTTCAGTGTATTCCAAGTTATTTTGTGTTGAAGTGTTTTAGATGTTATTCGTCACAATAATTTAAATCACAGTAATTTATTGTAATTTCATCATAGTCATTTTTTGGTGTACCCACTTTCCCCTCAACCTGCCTCATCTACTTCTACTTCAGTTAGTGATTTCCTACATTTCATAGAATGCCTTTCAGGTTCTCTGTGCTGTATACATGTATGTGGAGAGAGCGATTGTAAAGGCAATAGCGTAGTCAGTTTTTCCAGTGGAAAAAAAAAGCGAGAGTGGAGAGAGAACAATGTCATGGTGTGCCGTGCCCAGTTGTTCAAATTACAAAAAAGAAGTGGTAGAGAGCATTATATTTCACACGCTACCGACGACAGATCTGTAAAGATGCAAGCTGTGGCTGCATTGCATTATGGTCTATTGAGGCTACTGTCAGTGGAGAAATTGGTGTCTTTGCCTCTTCTACAATGGATTTGTCCCTGTATGATTTATTGAACATCGGTGCAAAATGGTCTAGAAAGAAGCCCTTGCGCTTTGATTCTGAGGGACTGACACCAAAACCTGACGCTGGTGGTGATGTTTTAAAAAATTTCTGCTGTCAAACTCCATTGTAGCTGCACTGGAGATAGCTCAACGTGACATCACGTCGTCTTCATTTGGCGAGTTATCCGCGGGAATAAGAAAAATACACTACCAAACAAAATGGGCCCAGGAATGCAAGGTACATTGTCAATAGCTGTTTTTTTTAAACATTGCTCAAGTGTTTTGGGTGGATTTGTCCTTGAAGTCACTGTGCATTTTACGTTTCCTTATGTGTAGACATGACTCACCCTCTGCACCAGCATGGTCTGGTCCCCGTAGCCTCCTGCCTGCTCCCCCTCTCCCTCCTCGCCCTCTTCCTCATGAACCACCATGGTGTTGACCGAGTCAGTGTCTGCATCCCTGTGACTGAAATAAAAAGTTCACAAACAAAACTAAATAAAATTCTTCCCGTCCTGAATGTCAATCTTTCTAGATGTTACTGACCGATCTGTGGGGCTCTCTTCCTCCTCTGGTCCCTCGCCACTCTCGCTCTCCTCACTACTCTCACTGCTGTCCGAAGAGGAAGAATAATCATTGGCCTTGACTGGGGGCCTTGGCTGCTCCTCAGCACGCTCCTTGGCATAGAGGCCATGGTCCTGCACACACACACACATGAGTAACAAATGAACACAAATGAGCAACAGAAATATTTACAGTAAAGACAATCCAAACACAAATGAAGGGGGTTATGGGCAGGATGCACTGAAAAGTTTAATTTAGAGTCTGGGCTTAAATTGGGACCATTTCTAATTTTCTGACATAAACAAAGAGATTGCCTTTAGAGTCCCAACACTTTAGAATTAAAGAGTAACTAAACCCAGAGTTTTGGCTGAAGTGCGTCTACTCTGGAAATTCAAAAAATGCTTCCAGACCGTGAAAAAAAAAAAGTATCAATATGGGCAGAGCTAGGGGGGCTAAGACACATCCAGTCACTCCTC
>OMLI01087633.1:0-11309 GCA_900302605.1 Rondeletia loricata
AATGTGGCACATTTTTCTTTCTTCCTCTCCCTTATTCTCTCTCTTACAGCTTTCTCTCTCTGCCCTCTCTCTCTCTCTCTCTCTCTCTCTCTCTCTCTCTCTCTCTCTCTCTCTCTGTGTCTCACACACACACAATCTCTAGCTCTTTTTAAGACTCTGTCCTTTTTTCCAGCTGAGTGGCTGAGGCCTGGACTTGGACTGATGATTCAAAAAATGTAATTCCCTTAAATGTTTTTTAAAAGCCGCAGGAGCTGTGGTATCATGGCCATTATTGATGACATCATTATTATGTATAGGATCTCTCAGTGAATAATAACCCATTATCTGTCATTTTTCCTGTTTTTGGCACTGCAAGTTGTAAAGGTTAGGTAATTTATTTTAATGTTCAAAGTGTCAGCTGGTATTGCCATGCACTACTCTCCCAATATATTCCACACTTAAAGGCATTATTGTTTCATTTTACCCCAGCTCACAATTCTGGAAAAGTACTTCTCATGAATTGATCCACAAATTATCATTTAATTGTCTTTTGGGCAATACTCAGCTTGACACTCTTTTCTGTAGGTCAGAACGAAACACTGAAAACCTTCACCAAGACTAATAAATTATAGCAAAATTATAGAAACTCCTTTTCTCTTAATCCTTTATATATATATATATCTTGCTGAAATCAGCCTACAAATGTGTTTTACAGTGAAATATGCAATCTAGTTGGATATATTTTCTTTCAATTTAAGGTTTTTTTTTATACCATGAAAAATAGGTGGACAGATTCTGTAATATGAAACATGGAACATGGCGACAGAAAAAAGGCCCACATACAAAGACGTTTCTGTACAGCATATTCCCCAAAGATGAATAGCTGTTTGGTGGTATGGTCGTGCAGAACAATGAGAAGGATTTCAGGAAAATGGGCTTTGGGGTGGCATTGAACGCATACATGGTGGAGGGGGGAATCAGCACGCTTGAGCGCATTTAAATTTACACAAACTCTCTAGGAATGACAGTGATAAATGTTACACTCTATTCTACAATATGTTTAATGCATAGGTCTGAGGAGTTAAGTTTTCCCCTCTGGTACGAGGCTGCTGCTGTAGTTACCACTATATGTTACATCAGATTCCCTTCCATTAAAATGCCAAGTGGCACAGTGAAGACAGCAGAAGAATATGACACTGAATTTGTTTACCTGTCACCTTCCTCCATCCCTCATTTTTTTTCTTTGTGCGCATGTGTGTGTGTGTGTGTGTGTGTGTGTGTGCATGTGTAAGGGGTCAGGCTTAACACGTGTTCTCCTTTTAAAGAGAGAGAAAAAAGAGACACATAATACATACATGGAAAGGACAACAATCTCCCCACCTTGTATAATTTACTCAACACTTTATTGTCGGTCCACAGAGAGAATACAAACTTGTCAAATATAGCAACGATCGCATTTTGTGGGGGACTTTGCTTTTCTGATCAAACCCCATGGCACTGTGAGGAGGACTGCTGGGCCTCCAGTACATGCTCAGAAAAGGGAAGGAAAAAAAATCTATGCTTATCAGTGAAGAGATTCAACTGTGACTGGTCACATCGTGGTGCATTTCCTGTGCTCTGCCTATGACTGTCACAAAACAACCAGACCACTGCTGTTGACACACACGTTCACACCGCAGAAATGCTTGAGCTCTATCTCCCTTGCTCTCTCTCTGTCACACACACACACACACACACACACACACACACACACTCACACAGTCACACACGTATGTACACAGGCACTCGTATGTATTATAAACAAGAGTAAGTTAGAGACTCTGACCTGCATTTGATCTCCTGTAAGCAGGGTCTGCATGAGCAGCTGTGTGTACTTCTACTGTATGTATACCACTGTACGGGCTGATAAGATAGCATGCAAGCTTGATCTCTCTGAAGGATAAGTGTTTTGGCTCACAGTACACCTGGAAAGACATTGTAACACCTGAGTGGATGTTTTTTAAAATATACTGTATGATAGGGCACTGTAGGGCAGTGCACCAACCAGGGATTACACTCAGAAGGAATACATGTAATGTTCACCCTTGCCCTATACGTTTCAGAGAGATGGTTTTGAGCTTCATGGCTGTAACTCCTAAAATACTGAGAGCGATTTGGTACAATTCCCAGGGATGTCTTTTGTTGTTCAAGTTTGTTGCACTAATTTGTTCATTTGTTAATTCAACACACAGCACACTCATTCTTGCTACTTCATCCTTTATGTGGCCAAAAATTTAAAAAAATTAAATGAAGATTTCTGTTCCAAAATGCTATTTAACCATAAAAATAAAAATAAAATAAAAAATAATTCATGAAAATAAAAATACATAATACATACATAATCTTTCAACATCCAGTCTGTTAAAGCTTTATACTTTTTTTCAAGCAAAGACTTTGTGAATTTTTTCAAATGTCCCTAAATACAGACTAAATACAGACTGATGATAATCTGTTGACTGAAACATTTTTCCCCCATAAAATATGAAGTAGAAAGAACACTAGTATGGTTGTCATTCTTTTCCAAATGTTTGTTCTTATAACGCAATAGCCGTTTTCTCTCATCTGAACAATGCAGTATCACTGGTGAACAAGTGCAGGAGTGGGTGTGCCCAGATTCTAGCTGCACACAAACATGATATTCTTTAGTTTTATGAGCCATACAATAGCCTGGGCCGAGCTCGCTCCTGGTGTACTGTGGTAGGCCCACTGTAAAGCCTGTAGTATGTAAACAAACAAGCCCCAACTTTCTCTGATTTACAACATCAGTGGGTCTTGGCCGGGGATCCTTCACCACTTCCAACAGGCCAGAGCCAGCCAGCAATTCCAGTCGCAGACAGCTTGAGCACTTTCGATTTTATACCTCAGCAATTTTTATAGCGTCTTTAGCTCTGCACGCACAGACCTCACTATATCCTCTGGAAAGAGAGAGCATGAGAGACGTTGGGAGGAAGAGGCAAATAACAATATTGGATGCAACAAAAAAAAGAGAAGGATGCTGTTGACGAAGGATGCTAAGTAGCTAGATCATGTGACTTGCTGTGTTTTGGGCTGTGATTGGACACGGATGCAGGATGTGGTGCCGTCCTGGCTCCTGATTGAATTGGCTGATGGTACAGTACTGTCTCAGTGCTTCCTTCTCAGATTAAGTAAGGTAGAGTAACCAAGCCTCTGAGGGTTTTAGCATCTGCGCAAGGTTGCTGTAACTGATATGTGAGGTTATAATTAAAGGTTCCAACTGAGAGAACCTTGGTTGATGCAGTGCACACCTTCCCTCTCTCCTGGAGGGGTGCAGCGGGAGGCAGGATAGCACCCGAAAACTGCATTTCAACTACTGCCTAAGAGCTTGTTTGTTCCCATGCAGATGTGGGTACAGCACTGGAAGGAAAACACATAGCTACAACAAACCAAAGTATTTATTTTCTCTCTTCTATTCCAGGACAAATATGACTAGTCATCTGTGTCACTGAAAGAGATTGCCATGCGTGTGACCAAATGATACGACTGCTTTAAAAACATCTTGTGTAACATCATGTGTATCACACTGAAATCATATGGTTGATACATATTATGACTTGGTCCCTATAATTGTACTTCAGAACTGATATTATTTCTCTATTCTCTTATTTTAAACGTGGAACACTGATAAGCCACAGTGAGTCCGTGTCTTTCAGCTTGTGAACAAGGTTAGCGCTTTCAATTGCCACACATTGTCCCCCATTTTTCATTTACCTGGCAGAAAATCAGATGCGACAGTTAAATTCTGACAGTAGAGAAAATCTACTCTTTGCCATTAGAGCTAATGTCATGTTTCTGTGCCAATCCCTCATCATTTTTGGGCCTCATTGCCTATTTTTCTCTATGATATTAAGTATTCAAAGCTCATTTACATTCTTATTTTTCAATTTGCTGCCGCAGTAGTTTAATTTATTCCATATAATTTCTTTTTCTGAGAGGGACATTAATCATTGACTGTACGTTTTAGTGCCTCTGGGATTTTTTTAATCAATAAAATAAAGGGATAAAAGCTCCTACACGTTACAAAGGCAGTACGGAGGATTTGTTTTCTTCAATCCCTTCTGTTTTACCGGATCTGTCCGTTTGTTCAAATTCAATTATCAAGTCATATACCTATTTTTCTACCTTGTTATAATAATACTTATACATCTTTAGCTTTTCTGACCACTGAAGAACTTTCCAAAAAGTTATTTCTATTAGTCTTTCTTGGTTTTGTTGGTAAAGCAGTGACAAAAGCATGTCTCAGAAATAACACTCATATCAATAAGGCCCTCGCTGTAATGCTTCTGGTCGTTCTATATTTCTGGTCTGTTAAGCTGGAGGCCTAACCACTTTCATCCTCTTTCTTCCTCCCTTTTCTTGTTGTTTCTTCATCCTTTCACATTCATTTTATGCTTGGCTATTCCGTAGGCTATCAGTGTATTAATGCCTGGGCTTAAGCCAAACAGCCTCCGTGAGATAAGCCTCCGGGTCGTCATGTGGCTGTTCACAGTTCATACTCCACTTTCCCCCCTTAGTTGGAAACCCCTAAATCATTTAATAATATTACGGTAATCTTTTTTTGTGGCCCATTTTCTGCTTCCCCATTTTCTCTCAAAATGTCATTTTGTTTTGTATTTAATTTCCCTGTACCTACAAGAGACATTACACATCTTCATTTGTTATTGACTTGTTTGAGAGCCTTGACCTTCCATAGGTGTGAGTGAAGGTGGGGGTTTGATTGGTGGCTGATGAAGGGGTCTGGGGAGATGGAGGGGGTCTGTAAACTCTGATACATAATGCTGTGGGCTATAATACTTTGTGCATGGCTGGTCGCAGGCCTCCTAATCACAAGGAAAATACCCCACTGTCTCACTCCATAAACCCGGCCCAGTAAGAAGACAGCCACGGGGGCACAATGTCACTTGTAAATCCCAAATTAAACTCAACTGCCCAAAGCTTCCCGGCGTAAAAACACCCTCTCCTCAATCCCACCTCCCTATGTTTTCCTCGGACATGGCGGCGATAGCTGTCCGGGTGTCAGCGGTGTCAAGGTTGTGGAGTGGTCAATTTGTCCGCTGGTTGGCCACGTTTGACTTTATGCATGTATTTCATGCCACAAAGCTTCTGCAGCAGCCGGGCCTGTTCAAGCCCCCCACTCCACCTCCACCCCTCGACTCCCTCTGCCTTGTCACAGAGCTCTATGTGTATGTGTTTACAAAAATAAATGATGCTACAGGGAAAGTGTGAAGCTGATGAACATGTGTATGTGTATCCTCACTTCAAAAGCCTCCTCTTCGTCATTTCTTAGATTAAAAAAAGGAATTTCTTCATATGCATACTGGCTAGTCTGAGATTGCTATAGGGGAGGGGAAATGGTCTCCTTGAAGGCAATCTGTTCATTAAGATAATGTGTTAGTTCCAATTAAACTAACATTAAAACGGTCCCCATAAAGAGTTGGAGTCAGCGTTTTTCCTAACTTGCTCTTTTAATTACATCGTTCCTCTCCTGTCATTAAGGATATTAAAAATTCATTAACAAGAATAGTACTGCGTCACAGCAACAAATCAGAGAGACTTTCATCTCATGTTGTCAAAAGATTATTGCCATTAGGGATTTCATCTGAAAAGCGTTAAGTTGCCTTAAGCAATGTTTCAGGACATGAGTGTCAACAGGTTACTTCAGTGGTAAACTGTCAAGTTGTTAAAGCCACACATTCATTTGCAAGGTGTTTTAATATGGGATTTAATGGAAAAAGAGGGAGACATTTAAATGATGAATGAGCTTTGGCAACATAGGGCTTTATGTGTTGTATTTATCCATTTATTAAATGTACATTTATTTGCGGCGGCATCCAGCGTCCCCACTAATGTGATTCCATTGCCGGCTGTTATGTTTTCCGTCAGTTATATTTCTCGCTCCTAATTTGTTTTCATCAAATGTGTTTATGGCTAGCTGAAACTGTTTTACAGCTTCACTATCGAACCGTGCTGCTGCTGCAGGAAATGAGTATGTCCATGAATAACATCAGCCCTGCCAGTGTGATCCTTGCCATAGAGAAAGAAAGGAAGAGAGAAAGGAAGGAAGCAAAATCTGCATCTATTCCATAGTATAACTACAGGTTAATCCTTATGTTACATGCACGTGGCTTACAATTTATAGCATATGAAGCTGACTTGCTAGTATTATAAACACCAGTGCATATCCCAGGTTAACTCAACTAATAACGAGGATTAAACTGATAAAAACACAAGGGAAATGCAGCAGGTGTTAATGTGAAAATAATTATGGGTTTGGCATGGAAGTGAGGAATAATGAAATGAATAAATGTAAAACAGCGGCTTTGAAGTGTTTCATTGGCACAGAAATGCTCTTCGTGTCCCAAATATTTCCCTTGTGGTATCTGTTAACAACTTCATGCAAATCTTAGTCGGTATTAAGAAAAGAAAGCAAAGCAAAATGTTGCGGAAATATTGTAAATATTAGGCTAAACTTTGTTCACATGAATGCCAGACATGACTATTTAATGGCCGGAAACCCAGACTGTCACCTCCACCATATCAAGTCCTGCTCCATCCTCTCCCTGTCATGTGATGGCAGATACAGTCAGGGGGACCCAGATATCGAAATATGAGGACTCTGCCCCTCTGCTGGCCTCCCTAATATCAGCATTTAGTCATGTAATTTGTATGAAAAATAAAAAGAGAGCTAACAATGATTAATTGTCAAGGTCTGGCTTCGCTTCAGAGCCTCCTGCAGACAGTAGGTAAAGGATGCACAGAGCTGATGAGGCTGGTGAGCTTCTTAACATTGATTTGATTTGTTTCTGAAGTGAATTAGAGCATAGAGGGGAAAAGTGCGGTGCACCCCTGCAGAGCCTGTATTTAGGCCAATATATGTCACTTAAACACAACGTTAATGCCATTTTCATAAAGGGGGGTAGGGGGTGGGGTTGGCTGAAAAGCGGCGATGGGATTTTGTATCACTTACCATCTCATAAGTGCCTGTGTTAACATTAGTGTAACGGGTGTTCAGAGCCAGGAGTGCAAAACAAATGAGTTGCAGCACTTATTCTTATTAATTCGAATACAGGTCTAGTCATGAATGGAGTTATTGGACCAGTCACCAGAATAAAACAGAAACAAGGCAAAAACATCAGAATTTAAAGCAACAAGGAACATTATTTTCACCTATAATAATGAGAGAATTTGGGTCACTGATACAGACAAAACATTTTAAGGCCGATAAGTCATTACCAAGGAGTGTGACCAGTGCATGAACCCTTTCCACATGTACACCTTCACTGAAAACTGAGGAAAAAAACGTAACGTCACTACATTATTAATATTCCATTAGGAGCTGTTGTGAATTCTATCTCTGTGCAGCCACCATTGTATCACAGAGCACTGAAATATTCATATCCTCCTAATTAATTGGCATCGGCGGGGTGCTTTGTTTTGTTTTTCAAGTAGTACAACAGTAAATTAAGCCAGAGATTAGACTGAAATATTCAGAGTATCCCACACCAGGTGATGGGATTAGTGTATGAAGTTATGGCATAAAAAGAAACATTATCTATACACATCCTAATCCCTTTCATTAGCTAAGAGATAACCAGAGATGATACAGCCACCTGGG
Source organism: Rondeletia loricata (assembly GCA_900302605.1). Lineage (NCBI taxonomy): Eukaryota > Metazoa > Chordata > Actinopteri > Beryciformes > Rondeletiidae > Rondeletia > Rondeletia loricata. The sequence continues at coordinate 7,652 of OMLI01087633.1, forward strand.
TGTTAGTGTGGGCCTTTGTTAGGGGAGTTGATGCCAGGATAGCTGGTTATTGACCAGGTAGGTAGGTGTTAATGTTGCCCCCCCACCCCTCCACGACCACCAACATCATCACCACCACCCTTCCCACAAGTGCAGTTATTGAATCGCATTACGTTGCTCTGTGGGACTCCCATTACTCACCCAGGCTAATCTGTAATGACTGGCTATCATCAGCCAGCCGAGCCCAGATGGTTTCTCTCATTGATTATACTCAGATAAATAAATAAAAACAACGTAAACCATAAAAAAAAGAAGAATATCTGCAATGGCCCAACACAAAATACTGATTATGAGAACCTATTTTCACAACTCCCTTCAATTCACTCCAATACCACTCGCTCTTATCCCAGTTATGTATTTCAGCACAGCCTCCTCTGTGACGAATATGCTATTGATCAGGTGTGTGTGTGTGTGTGTGTGTGTGTGTGTGTGTGTGTGTGTTTGTGCTTGCATGTGTGCGTCTGTGTGCATACGTGCTTTCATGTACGTGTGTGCATGTGATTGTGTGAGTCGTGGATGGACAGCTCTGAGCCTCTGTTTTTACATACCGGCCCTGTTCTTACTGGTTATTCAGTCTGGGCACCCATATCCCAGCTGTGTTGGAGATCCATCAACCCTGACAGGTCTATTGTACCACCACTCTTCACAGGCTCTGACCGACGACACACACTCAGATATCACTTTCAATTAGAAAAACATTCATACAGAGGGATGGAGGTGGATTTCAAATGACTGCGGCAACTAACAGGAGGCACACCAAGCTGCTAATTTTACTTTTTGTGCATCCACAAAAGAAAGCGTCATCTCTATCTACTGTGATAATGTTCCACGTGTTTTTGATTAGCCTCAATAGTTGGTACAGTGAGAAAGACACAGTTAAGAAAGTTACTTTTCAAATGTAATATGTCACAGATTATTGATTACCTACTTAAAATTGTATTCAGAAACATATCCCACTGGAGCATAATCTGATTACTTTTAGATAATGTTCACTTTTGGATTACTTTGCCTCTAGATTTCATCACATATGAATACAACTGTGAAATCTTTGTGAAATACATCCTTTATTTCAAAATTATTAGTTTCTATAATCTCACAATCTAAATGCCTTTTACTTTTTAAACATGTTTCTCAGTAATCCAACAAGTAATCACCATTTTTTACACATACATCTATAATCAAAATACTGTGTTTTTATAGTAAATCTACTTGGATACAATATTTGTAATCAGATTATGGTAATCCTTTTACATGTATCTGTTACTCCTTAACCCTGATGGCAGCAGATTTCATTACAGTATAGGTCAGCATCATAATGTATCACTAATGCTGTAGTTCTGATGGGAATGGCTGGGGTAGCTATCTAGCGGGGGAAAGGTCTTTTTAGCTTTATTTTTTATCATTATTATTTTATTTGTCAGGGAGAAAGAGGCTCCCTCTTATATTGAGGCTTGTTGAAAGAAGCCATGAACAGATAGCTAGCCCTAGAACAAATTAATGTCTTCCTGAGCAATATTAACTTCAATTCATGTGATTCAAAGAGACAACTTAACACCAAACCAAACAAATAAACGGGCCTGGATGGTCCTAAGAGGCCTCAGGATTCAGAATTCCAGAAATGAATGGGTGTTTGAATGATTGCTGCTGTGACAGGCTTGCTGTGATAGAATAACACATTCTGTTGAACAAATAGGCCCTTGAGTGCTGGCTGGTCCCAGGGGTCTGTCTATAGCCCCCAGGCTAAGGCTTTCAGAGAGATGGGCTGCCCTCAGCATGGCTATACCCTGACAAACACTCAGTCTGACTCTGTAACGCTCCATCCCAATGCTAATACACTCGCTAACACATATCCACTGGTGTGTGCATTCTGAGAGAATGAATAAGTAAAGCCGGAGTGTACTGTACATTTGTGTCAGAGAGAGAGACAGAGAAGGACATAGGACAGAAAAAAGAGAGAGGGGATTTCACTATAGATCTGGTGCAGCTAAATACTTTTGCACTTTGGCTCCTTCACTGGAAACCGATAATCTTAGCTAATACTTCACTCCAACTCAAGGGGCTACCGGACATCAAAACGCACCCCATTGTAATTTATCTTTACCCAGGAGTTTTGATGGAGAAGGAGAAACATACAGTGACATCAACTGTCATTCTGTCAGTGAATGAACATTCCTACTGTCCTGGGTTTACCTTGTTGTGGCAGTATGTTACACAGGGTTTTCTTACATGAAAATCCTCCAGCTGGGGGTCAAAGCACTGGAGTTCAGTGGTGTTCAGTGGTGTTCAGTGGTGCCCTAAGAGACATGTTGCTGGTGTTGTAATGGCATGAATTCTACACTGCAGCCCGGCTGCCCCACACAGCACGCTCTTTGATGATGTCACAGGGTTAGATAGGCAACATTGTAGATATGGGCTTCCAGAGAGCCACTACACACTGTTCTAGCATCTGTTGAAAAAGAAACACCCTCCCAAGCCCCTTTGACACAGGAGAGCTGGACAAAAGCCACAGTTTCTTCTGTGATATCCTGTTAAGGCTGTTCTGGAGCCAGCCAAGCATAGCCCTCCTTCAGAGAGCTGGGGCAACATCATTCAGCTTCATGTACTACACAACACAAACACACACACACACACACACACATGATATAACTTTTGATGTTACTTGATAACGTTGCTTCCGTACTTCAGTTTACGTATGGAAACGAAGGTCCTTAGTCTTACTTTATCTACAGTAGTTGGTCATTAATGACAGACTGAACCGTTATCTTATGAACATGCCCTGCAACAACTGCAAAGGGGTCTCTGACATCACAACAAGTATCTGCTGTTGAATGGTTCTCATGTTGAGTAAGAATGGAAAACAAAGGTCTTTGTGCGGTATGCTAAGAAGGAGCATATATGTTGGCTCTCCAATAGATCCTCTGTTTCCACTGAGCTCAATTAGACCAGAGCTAACTGTATAATTAACACCCCCAACAGAGTAATCAAACAGAATCTCAATTAATGGCAATGGCGGTGTATTGAGGAAAGGGGTTGAGGGCTGGGGGTGGACAAAATACAGAAAGCATATCTCAGGGGCAAACATGATAGAATTACAAAATGAGCAGCTTGCAAACTGTCTCAGCTTTGATGAAGAAACGTTTAATTATCCCCCTGGTGGAAAAGGTCCCCTATTGTCTAAAGCTAATTTGTCCCTTTTGGCTACTTCCCTGCCCCAGAGGCCTGTCTGTCTCAGGTTACCCCCCTCCTCCTTACCAGCCCACTGCCACCCTGGGTATCAGCATCTCCCAGCTCCGAAGACAACCACAACCCTGAGTTAGGCCCAGACAGTATTTTGTTTGTTAAGTGTAGCCCAAAGATCTGGGCCCTTGGGAAAAGATGAAAGGAGGAGTACCGCCTCCCTCTCAGGGAAAGGATCAAGCAGGTCAATTTCCTCTGACTTTGTCCTGTCTTGGAGTTTGTATTCCCTCAGTCCACAAAGGCCACCATTGGACTGGACCGGAGGCTCGGTCTCTCTCAGTTGCCCTGTCCCTGACCCCATTTGATTTCACGGAATAATAGATAGCAATACATGCCTTCAAAGCACAACTCCTTTTTTTTAAAAAGTGAAACAAGAGATAAC
>OMLI01087634.1:0-14463 GCA_900302605.1 Rondeletia loricata
AGGAAGAAGACCGTCATTCAGCCCCTGTACATTGATGGGGGCTGTGTGGAGAGAGTCTGTCTTCAGATTCCTGGGTGTTCATCTGGAGGAGGACCTGTCCTGGAGAACTAACACCACGGCGATCGTCAAGAAGGCACAGCAGATCCTCAAGGATCCATCTCATCCGGGTAAAGAACACTTTGTACGGCTGCGCTCAGGCAGGCGCTTCAGGACTATGTCTACCCGGACAAACAGACTCAAGTTCAGTTTCTTTCCCAGGGCCATAAGTGCACTAAACGCTGCTAAGTTTTAAAGTGTTTACATCCCTAGTGCATAGGTGTACATACAGAAATATGCCTAGTTTACATTTTAAGTTTATGCTGCTAAGTTAAATTGTTTACATCCCTAGTGCATAGGTGTATATATAGAAATATGCCTAGTTTACATTTAAGGTCATGTATATATTCCTTTTTATGTCTAATTTCTTGTTTTTATATTGTCTTTGTTGTTGTGTGTTAGCACTCGGGTCTGTATTTCAATTTCGTTGTACCTGTACAATGACAATAAAGATCATTCATTCATCATTCATTACCATGCACAGAACAGCCTGCACTCACCAGTGTTATTATCAAACAGGTTAATCGATATTTGTCAACGTGGTGTTTTTACTCAACTAAAAGTATACATTTATGGAACTGCACGATAGAACTGATGAAAGCCTCCTTTCACAGTTTTACTTTACGATTCTGTGCGTGTTGGCCCGCTTCAGGTGTTGATACTTTGTTTACATGTGGCGTCAGGGCCTTTCAAAGTTAACATGACCGATATGAAGTAACGTTAGCTTTAATAGCTAATGTTTAAGACGGAATTCATACAATTACTAACGTTAGCCAAAGATAATGTTATATTCTACATGTTGACAGGGTCTTTGTCTAGTCAACGTTACGGTACCCTGCTCAAAATAACGTTAGTTAGCTAGCTAGCATTAGCTAACTCAACGTTTCTTAGATAGCTAACATTAGCTAGCCACTGTCACGCTACTTACGTCTTGCGACTCACCTTTCCGTGTTACTTTCCTTAGTTTTAGTATCTGATCCGTTACTTGAGTCTGAGTGCCCTATCTATGACTTTTGAGTGTTATATTACTATCAACACAACGGTTACCTGAGCTAAACGGGTTAGCTACATGGCTAACTGGCTACATAAAGATACACAAGCTGCTAACATTAGCTTCTTTCTTCTTCTGCTTGTTATTTACAAATGGCAGTAGGTATACAACGTTAAAATGCATTACCGCCCCCTACTGCTTCTTACTGCAAGTGTCGGTCCTTCCATAAAACAAACCAAATCTCACAGAAGATACTGTTATCAATTTTGAAATATAAATCCTGACGCGACTCTGCTTACATCACTGTGATAACCAAATAAGCTACTTACAAATATTTAACTAATTCTCCCCAGTTAAGGCAGAATTCATGTAAACCTGTGGGGCGATTCAACGTGAGCTGTAATGCCTTATTCCACTATACCTCCTCTTCTAATAATGGCCTCTCCTATTTCTATCCATACCACTCCTGTTAAATACACTGTATTTGAAATGTCTTCCATTCTTCTCTTCATCTCAGTGTTCTTTCCATTTCTGCATTGCTTTATACCATTTTCTTCAGCTTTCTTCAGTTTAATTGCTACATCATTTGCTTTTCCTCAAACATGAGGCGGCAGAACCCAAATAAATCTCACCTGAACATCAAACTGAGTCAATCTTGATCCTGAAGTACCAATCTATATCCTGAAGGAACCTAAAGTGTGTCATACAATAAAATCCTGGCAACTGTTCAAGTTGAAAGATCTTGACCAAATCAATACTGAGCATGAATCTGAACATAATTAAAGCATTACAAGGTTTCACCTCTTCCATCTCTCCACTGTAATGCTGTCAATACTGCAAATACCTCTGTGTGAACATTCAGATAATTGGAAGTATGCTCAAAAACTGAAACTGTATTCTGTGGGACTACAGTAGCAGATCCTGTAATCCATCTGAGTTGTCATGTATTCTGTTTCAACATGATTACAGAAAGTACTTAATTTAATATCTGTCCCTCCCTTTTAGTTCCAACATGTAAAAGTGAACCGCTGGAGATGCAAGCAACCGTGGTGCCACTACCGGGATCACTGGAGCAGGGCTGAACTCTTCATCATCCAATCCCAGGAGCATTTACCATCCAACCAAAATGAATTCTGAGCTATTTCATGTTCCCATACCTGTACAGCTCTTTTAATAGGGCAAGTATCCATGTGCCTCTGTAGATTAGCTCAGCAAATGGCAGCCAAATGTTTTCTTCTAATCTGCAATGGTATCTCTCCTTCTTGTTCCTGTAGCTATTTCAACAGCTCAACAACATGATCTTAGAGCTTGTGCTTGTACTATGTCCAGCTTCCCCGGCAATTTTTTAGCTACAATCCCATACTCAAACACAGAATGAAGCAATCTTCTAGCTGCATTTTTCAGCATCTCTATTCTCTCTGATTTTCTCTTAACTTCCAGTTTATTACCATTGCAGTAAAAGGGAAAATCTTTGTTTTATCCAGATATTCTGATCTCCGTTCTCGGCACATTGACAACCTGTTCTCCTGTGGCTTGAATTCCAGCAACGTCTTCAAACCTTAAATCTTCTCACAGCTTCAGCACAAGGCCCTCTTCTCTCTTCTTATCTTCGCCACCTTCCTCTTTGTATTGTGATTCCCTTGACATCGTCGACATGGTGCCTGCTGTTATTTCTCACAGGTATGCGCAAGAAAACATCGGGCAGGGCTCGAGGTGTTATGAAGGTGCTGATCCAACTTCTCTGACCTTGGGAATTTTATTCTACATTTGTGAACATGAACAAGTCTATCTCTAATCTGTGATGTCAAGAAAGAACATTTTCTGTTTGACTGACAATGAATGAGATGAGGATGATTTTTCTGAGGATATGGAAACATTTTCTAGTGTGGAACTGTCAGCACTACATTGAAATTAATCTCATTTGAGTGTAAATGCGCCAACAAATGTTTCAAGTCCACAAAGTCAGCATCCCATTCATAGTCAATGAGGTATGTATAGATGATGACTGAGGTTGGTCTTGGTTGTTTGGATTGTAACTTTAGGAGATAGCGGTTCATATTCTCAGATATTGATTGAAGTGTTAACGTTGATTGAAATAAAATATGTGAATTCTGTTTTAAGGTAGATCTTTACTTTCAGGTTAAAGGAAGCTGTTCCCAATTTGGAAGAGAGTTAGAAGTGAAGTGCATGGCAGTGGAGTGGTTTGGTGTTGCAAATGATTGACCCACACCAGTGCACTGTAACACGTACTGCACTGGCCTCGTGGTCATGTCCCACAGGAACCATGATACTCAGCATTGTATTTCTTAGAAATCACTGCCTACGTGTCTAAATATTAGTTGTTCACCAGCCACAAATGAAGTACAATGATAAACTAGTTTGATCTGATAGATCTGATCTGATAAAGCTGATAGTGTTAGCAGAATTCAACGTCTGAATCATGACAGAGGGGAACATTTGTTTTAATGAGACAAATGGACTGTACATTAACACAAAAGGAACAGTTGATAATATTGATGTAAACTGGATTCTCTTTGGTTAGGCAAAATACCACCAACATATAGGCAATGGACCCGCTTTAAGCCTTTTGATGACATAACAGTTTCAAAATGTGTTAAATTAGAATAAATACAGAATTCAGATATTGAAGCTTACTACGTTTACAAAATGGTACTGTAACATTACATATAGGTTATACAATTTAAAGATAGATAAATAAATACATCAACTTGCATTGTGCTGTCCATATAAACAATAAAGACAGATTTACAAGGCCTGAGTGCAGAATAGCTTAAAGGATAAGTTCGCCGAATTTGGACCTATATATAATTTGTCTCTTACATACCTGCAGTACTTGGACCCGCAGACAATATTGGCTCCCGGGTCAGCTGTCGGTTGAAACGGCGAGCTCCCGTTGCTAGCCTCTTGCTGGTAACAAGCAGTTCAAACGGGGTATGTCAAAATATCTCCTAACCAAAATCGCCGAACTTATCCTTTAAGTTTGGGATTTTGAACAGTGGCACCATGCATTCCTAAACAGGAATATTTTCAACAGCTGCCATTCTTGTGGAGATTTCAAAAAGAACCCATTACATTAGCACCTTTCTAAAACTATCACCATAAGCACCTTTCTAAAAACGTTATCACCATAAGCACCTTATGAAAAACATTTTCATCAATACATTGAACACCATAACTACATAATGCTTTCATAATATCTTAATAAGAGCTAGAGATATTTGGAAACAGCATGTCCCCATGCCAATCTGTGACTCTCTCAGACTGCTAAATTATAGCATACTATGTATTTCAGACTTGGGGAGACATATAGCCTGTCTAGTAAATTGGAGTAACATATACAGAAATACTCCAGCAACGAATAATGAATATTTGCATGGTCAGGACAGTTATTTGGAAACTGCTGATACTATGTAGTTGAGAGTGTGGTAGACCATGTTAATATTATGAACATAGTATCAACAGTATAGGCTATGCAGTAGGGTCTCTCCAGGTGATCCACCCCAGTGCAAACCAAATTTGTAAAATAATTGCCAGATTCAGAATTTTTTTTCCTTCAAATGCCACGTAAAGTAATATGGTCTGACCCACTTGAAGTTTAAAATAAAAGTTCAAGCCCTGCATTAAGACTATCTGTTGACATATATTTGAAGAGATCATTGGTTTACTCTTGGCCTCTGTGCAAATAAGCGCTCAGAATAGTGAATCTATAAAATTTTTAAAAAGTGTTTAAAATCGGAGTTACACTGTTCCTATTGGAATGGCTAAGTGATGAGTTGTCGCTCCTCATCCTTTCATCTGTTCATTTGTCCCCATGTCAGCCTCGACAAACTAGGCTGCAGGTATGGAGGGCTTTGGTCTTTGTTGTGTAGAAGGTTGAAGGTCTGCTCTGACATGATCCGCTGCATGCAACAGGCTCACAGTTCCTGTGATAACCCCACCTTCTAATGCTCTCTGCTTCTGAGAGATTCTCATTCACGCTCACGTTACTGAATAGCTCAGGAGAGTAGGTCATCGTTCAATAAACTGGAGGCTAATGACATTTTCAGGAACTAGAAGCGTTCGGGTCATGGGTTTCACTGCACCGCCCTCTGGGTCCGGCTTCACGTCAAACTCGATTAGAATCTGATGAGACCAGGGAAAGAGTAAACAGATTTACAACAGAGTGATTAAAATAAAGAATCAACTCCCATTTTGTTGATGTAATAAGTGTTGGGTAGTGACTCTTAATTGAAATCCCTGGAAGTAATCAAATTAGATCATTAGAAATTCGATAGGCACAATGGCTTGAATTCACCTCTTTTAGTTTATTAAATTATTCAAGTTGTTGGAATCAAATAACTTGTCATTTGTAATGTAATGTAACCTGACATATCCTTTTTTCAAACAGCCTACTAATCTAACAAGCTGGTGAGCACTATTTGTTTGCAAATTAGTTATTTTTTCTACCTATGTACTTGCTACCTTCTTCCTTTGTCCACTTTGCTTAGGCTCTTTATCCACTCAAAACGTTGATTAAACTGTCATTGTATCATGTAAGATACTAGTCCAATTTTCACCTTCTCAACCTCCTCCTGTAGTGTTGTTTCTCGTTCAGTTTTTATTGGTGCCAAAAAGTACAAACCTGTCAATTGTATGCTCCTAAAATATCTCAATATAAGTATTAAAGTGTGAAAGAGGGTTAACTGATATTGCAATATCCCTTTTCAGTATGGGTAGCCACGACCAACGCCTGCAAACATATGATCATTACCAAACATAATTTTCATACTATTGCATTTGGCAAATGGATAGGCCAACACAAAAAACACTTTTGGGTCCTAGTACTCTAAAAGCTAATCAATAATCAGCAATAAATGAATTTTCCTAGTCATGTAATCGGCCAGGATTCTATTTTCTGACTAATCTGCCCAACACTGTCCATATGTAATCCCTTAAAAAAGGAAAGGAGGTCAAGTCTAGCAAACTCACCCTGGCAAGTGCAAGGTAGAGCTCCAGCTCAGCAATACGGCGGCCAATGCAGCTGCGTTTGCCTACCCCAAAGGGTACAGAGGCATATGGGTGATGACCCTGGTCCCTGTTGAGCCAGCGTTGGGGTTGGAATTCATCTGGATTTGGAAACACTGTTGCATCCCGTGATGTTGCAAAGTGGCACAGAGTAATCAGAGTCTGGATGGAAAGATTTTACTGTCAGCTGTCTGTATTGAAAAGGTAAACAATTAACACTCCTATACCCATCTAGCACAATAAGGGTGCCTTTTTTAAGAGAGTGGGAAGTCCACCCCCCTCAGTATTTTATTTTTTTCAGATGGCAAAATAAGTATTGGACACAAAAAGAGAGATCAATGTGACAGCATGGCATGAGCCAGGTTTGAATCCATGAAGTCACAGTGCATGGATGATTTCTCAAGAAAGTGCACTAGTTCACTCAACCACCAGGGGAATCTTGAAGGTAAACCTTGCAGTCCAACGGGTATGAATTTTTAAATTAAGATATACTCACATTTTTAGGGATGAGGTAGCCTCCAACCTGGATGTCTCTTTCTGTAATGACCCTTGCGTTGGCTGGAATAACAGGGTACAATCTGGAAAACCAAAGCTCAATAATGTAAGCACAATTCCACTAGCATCTCTCGGTGGATACTGAAATAAAAGAAATAACTGTAACCTATTTAATTATACCTGAGCACTTCCTTGACTGTGGCCTTCATGAGAGGCATGCGTGCCACATCTGCTGCCTCAGGTATGCTACGACCCTCCAGTACAGTCAACACCTCGTCCCGAAGCGAAGCCTGCACCTCAGGGTGACGGGACAGCTCATACAATGACCAGGACATTGTGCTGGAGATCTGAAAACACACAGGGCACAACGAGGTTAGGTGTATCCATGTTTTATACAGGGGTATCATCCGCAGTGACGGAGATAAAGTAGTGTCATTTTACACATTCATATACAGTACTCTGCACACTTGCTGTTGCTGTATAGACAACTACCTGGAACAATATTGCAAATGGATGAAAATTGAGATGAATAAGAGGGAAGAGGGATTGTTCTTACTGTGTCAACCCCTGCCAGAAGAAGCTCTGTGACATTGCTGTAGACCGTCTTCATGGGCAGGCCCGTCTGCGACAGGAAGTAGGTGAGATATCGGCCCTCCACCTTCTCTCCACGGGCCACCTTCTCTGCTTCTTCTGTCAGACGCTGGTCAATGTGACCTTTAGCTAGAGGGATAGAGGTCAGGGGTCCATATGAGAGTGACGGAGGCCGAGACAGACTAACGAGTCCTCAGCATCCTGGTATAGCTTATGGCAGTGATTACTGATTACTGATTAATGACAGGCTGCCAGATCAAAAGACCCTACTGAATCAGACAAAACTAATCATAGGAACATTTTAACACACGAGTAACCATGGCCACACCATCGGTCAAAGGGTTATCCTAAACACCAAATAACCCTAAGGATCTGATGAGGTACAGGTTTGCATCATAAATGCAAATTGCAAGTTTTATGTCCTGTATTTTATACCAAGTATATTGATTTCATACTGATTATGTCACAGATGTGCTAAATCCTTTGAGGCCTCTTAGGTTCTCTAAAGCTGGGAACACATTAAACGAGTATTAGGCGGATTATAGCCACGATTTGGCCATCATCATGATTTTCAAGATCAGACTAAGTTTGATGCAGTTGCAATGGACAGTCAGCACAGATGATCTTGTAGTGTGTGAGGGTTTAGGACTGTAATCTCTTGCCTCCCGATCCAGTTGGGCCCAGCATGATTATTTTAAACATGTTCGATTTTTAGTCTTAAAAAGTGTGATCGGGTCAACAACTCAAATCTGACGGACACCAGCAACAGCCAATGAGAGTTGAGTAGGAGAGAGGGAAGATGTGGAAAGATGCTCCACCTCCATGTTTGTTTTGGTTCCGTGTTGTAGTAGCGTTCCTGTGAAAACAGAAGGAGTTCCTGTTTTCACATGATTTGGGGATGAGGACTCAGGTGAGGACTCAGGTAGTGTTTGATCCCAGTCTTTACCTCGTCATCAAGTGTGTGATCCCGAATCCAACTTCAGTGTGTGATGTCCTATCTTTTCACAGTCTGTTCAGTCGTGTAGTGTGTCCCCAGCCTAAGTCTAGATAAAATTCAAGGGCCGACTGACGCTTCCCTGGAACAGCCTTCCACTGAGTATTGGATGAGCAGAATTCTTCCCTGTTTGTAAATCTCATATTAAAACTATTTTATTTTATTTAATTTTATTTTATTTTATTTTATTTTATTTTATTTTATTTTATTTTATTTTATTTTATTTTATTTTATTTATCTCAAATGTATTAGATGTCCTGTTTATATTAGTATATTTTTATTTTATATGAAACTTTCCTATTATATCTTATTTTTCAGTTTTCTCCTTCTGGAAAGCATTTTGTGGTCCGTACTTGAAAAGTGTGTTATACATACAATTATCAGTAAGTTACTATTTGTCTGTAAAAAGGTGTAAGAAGGCATAGGTTTTGCTACCATTTCCTCTGTTGACACCAACATCAAGTCATGCAAAGCAGAAATAAATACTATATTTAGAAAGAAAAATGATGATGAACTTGCAACTTACCAAAGTCAAACATGTAGTCCCAGCACTGACAAAAGGTGTTCCAGGGCTTAGGGAACAACTGGTGCAACCACCTTGGCATCGCCATAGTAAGAAGCGTCATTACAAACATAGTGTTGATTGATTGGATGAAACTCTCTGTCTCTGCAGGAACAATAGCATCCAGGCAACCAATTCTGGATTCAAACAACACTGAGGAAATGCCTGTCAACAAAAAAGGGTGAAGAGAGAAGGTTAGCGAGAGAGAGAGAAAGACATACACAAGGGTTGACAGTAACTATGTGTATTGTATTGCACGGTCACAGTTGAAGATGGGATGCATGAGGTAAAACCACATCGAAGTCTTTAAAAAAATAACATTTATTAAGTCTACATTTGGTCCATCACACCATTACACCGCAGAAATATAACTATAGTTAAGTTGAACAACATTAAGTAACAACAAAACCCGGAGGGCCTGATGATGCAGGTTTTTTCCTCCCAAAATGAAATATTGGATAAAAAATTTGTAGTTTGATAATTGGATGATAACTCGAATTGGATAACTGGAAGCAAAATTAACTGACATCCAATATACCTTCTAATAATGATTGATTGGTTGATGTGTCTATTTATCTATATTACTTACTTACTTATCACTTATTTATTTATCGTAAAAGACTCTCAAAAAGTATTCCTTGTTTGGCTCTCCAAGTGTAGATTGTGGCATAGGGGTATTGCTATTTAAACATTTATTGTTATATAATAGGGGTGTACATAAATAAATACGTAAACAAACGGATAAATAACATTTTCATGAAACCCCTTGGTTTGGATGCACTGTGCACTACACAACTTCAACTTGACATCAACTTCTAGTGACTTGAGAATTATAATAGGCTTCTTTGGTTTATGTATTAGTATTTTGCGCTAAGCATAAGGCAACAAAATACCCTGCACATTGAATTATTACTGTCCACTGAGCACTTTCATTTTATTCAGTTAGATCAAACAGCGAAAATGCACACGTGAAGTTAATTTCAAATCAAAAATCCCACATAATATATTAAACTTCAAAAGCACAGCCTAAACACAAGGGTCTTGGGGCAACAGAAACTCTTTATCTTCAAAATGTAAGTGGACAAAGCAAACCAGAACAACAAAAACCCGTACAATCATTCAAAGCTTACACCAGTGTTATCAGCCTAAATCACAAACTGCTGTAGATTTGCCATATTTGTCCAAATGAAATGCTGGTCTTGGGTATGGCCACTGGCGGGAAATATTTTGGACGTGCAGGAAATGACGAATCATAACTTAAGAGCGGAATACAAAACAGCAGCGAGTGAGCACTCCGTCGAGAGAAAGCCAGACTCATTAATGATGGTTGAACCTGCTGCCGAAAGATATTTTTCATCAACTCCACCCCATCAGCCACTAAGAAGAAAAAATGTATGTCCGAGGAGTACGCAGTTTACTGACATCACGTTACATGATTTCTGGGTAATGAAGTTGTTAAAACATTTAAAAACAGTTATCTCTCGCTGCCACTTGGGGCTGCCAGAGTGTGAAGTTGCCTAGTGCAGCTTTAAGGCTGCAGTTTAGCAGAATGATGTCTTTCCTGAAAATGATAGTGGACTGTGTGAAACTGGTGACAGTGCACAAGCATAACACAACAATGACTACGTCAACTTATTTTCACAGAAATTTGATGCACAAACTTGTGGTGATATTTGATGTCCCATTTTTCTTGCTTGAATTGTATAGATATGATCTGTCTGGTGTTTCTTACCTTGCTGATACCTTTTTTATTATTATTTTGTTTTAGTTATTTTTCATCTATTTATATATGTGAGTTGGACAGTTGTGCTCCTTTGAAAAGATTGAGAGTCTCTAGTGGTGACTGGCTCAGTTCTGTACAATGTTGAAGTCCCTAACCTAAGCCATGTTTTTCCTATTATCTACCTCAACAATTTTTACTCAATTTCTGTACTAATATCGGTTTTGCTTAGTCGCCCTGCAATTTCAAAGTTCAAAGTTTCCAAATTATTGGCACAATAGGACTAAATGTATCCAAGTGTATATAGTCCAGTCAAGTTTGATTAATAATCATGGCTATACTTCAGGGTTCAGTTCTTGGTCCAATTCCAATTTCCCATTCAACAATATGATAATCGGGGCCATGGTAGCATAAATGTTCGAGAACTGGCCATGTGACCGTAAGGTCGCTGGTTTGACTCTGCTGACTGGCTGGGAAAATCTGGGCAAGGAAAATGAATGAGTAATGCTTTCTCCTCCCTCAACAATTCCTGTCGAGTTGCCCTTGAGGCACCTAACCCCCAGTGGAGCTGCTCAGTGGCCAACAGCAGAAGATCTTGGTGCCTGAATGTGGCTGGCCCTAATAACCAATGTTTATGGTGTGGTACACCCTGTAGTGATGCATGATATTTTTGTGAAACCTTACCCTCCAGGCCAAAGCGATAGAACTCGCTGGCAATGTCAGTGACGAGGCCTTGTGGATGTCTGCGAAGGCGAAGTTTGGCAATGAGGTCACTGACCACGCTGTTAAGGGTTTTATCATAAGCTTCAACTGCCTTCGGCCGCAACATGTGCTTCCCCAGGAGACTCCTCACTGCCTGCCATTCCTCCCCCTCACTAGGCACACACACAGAGTAAAGGTTAACACATATTGACATACATTTGTGCATACATGTGTTCAAGTGGTCTGAAAAAGCCTCGTCCACTATACCTCATTCACATTTGCAGCAAAGAACTTGACACCAGACATGGTATACAGTAAGAGAGTAAATAATTTAAAGTCTTGTAAGTCTGGCTTGCCGTTATCACCCTTTGTGAAATCTTAGACAGGAGTTCAAGTAAGAGGACAGAAGAGTGGAAATGCCTGGAGACAGGAAAAGAGATGAGTGCAAAATGTAAGAAGGTGCGGAGATGACAGCAGAATAACACTCACGATGTTAGGAGTCCATAGTGATATCCTCTGAGTTTCCTGTAGTCTTTCCAGGAGGAAAGGTCAGAGCGCATGGGGTGCTGGCCTTCCTGCCTTAGTACCTGCTCTATGAGTGCTGGCTCAGCCACATGCACGGTTAGGATGGGACCAAAACTGGCCTTCCACATGGGTCCATACCGCTGCACACCTTCCAGCTAGGACAGGAGAAACAGGTTTGTGTTGGTCAAACACTGTAGGCTATGGGATGATTGGCATAATCTTTGGATGCATACTCTTTATTTGGTAGACAAATATATAAATGATGCTGCCCGCAGTTTTTCTGATGTGACCCCATATTCTGTACTTGACCGGCCAAATTGGTTTACAAGGTGTTTAACACCTACAGAAGCCTAGAAATACAGGAAATTAATTCATTATTAATGACAAAACACCTTAGCCTGTTCACTTATAATAAAATTACTAAAACTGGGGGAAATTCTTGATAACTTTGTATTGCTTGAAGAATAAATTATGGTTTTAGATCAGTACAGTTTTTCCTCAACCCTCAGTTTTGGTTTAGTTTACTGATGTTTTCATGTCTAGTCTTAGCCTATTTGGTTTAACTTAACCACCCTATAACAATTCCTTCATGCAATTAGTTAAGGTTAGGCATACAGTTAGCTTATGGCCAGTGATGTAGTGGTAAATATAAAGGTGTGTAAACTGTGACCTCCAGTCAATGATTATCATAAGACAAACAACCACCTATATGTACAGAAATAAGTTATGTTTTCCGAAATGCATTCATTCATTCATTTTTCACTTAAAAGACCCTATCCTCATATAACACATCAGTTTGATACTATGATGTAGCCTGCACTATGAATTACCATTGTAAAGATTTATGTCAGGCTAAATTCAGGGTAAACTGAATCTAAAGTAGGTGGGCTCCCCTTGCACCTCACCCCTGCTGCTAATCTTAGAAACTACCTTCAAAACTTTACTATCCTGCTACCTGCAACTCGTGGAGTCGTGACAGTCCCCGTTTGGCAAACAGGTCCCAGGCGAAACTGGCGACCGACGGACCGGGCATCTCGTCCAGCGTCCTCACTGCCCGCTCCTTGGTCCTCTCCGGGCCAGCTGATGCGCTCTCAGCCCACCTCTCCATCCACTTCACCAGGGGAGAGGCGCTCCGGCAGGACACTTTAAGAGCTTGCTGCAGCATCCTCCTCACAGAGATCATGGATCGGTGCTCATTCCCCCCCTCCCCCCTCGACTGGAGGCTGTATTTATAACGCCGGACTTGCTCCTGGAAATCACAGAGGTAAAGCTGAGCATTTTTCTTATTCTAGGGCCAATCACGGGTGTATTACAGCCGAAAGCCCCGCCCCGCTTGGAGGAGACGGCGAAGGCGTGAACTGTCCGGAAGGTGTGTCCAATCAGAGGGCTGCGGACAGACCATCCCAGAAACGGCACACGTGGAGACCGAGCTGAATAATTACATGAATTCTTTGTTGCTGTTTCTGGGCTTTATCTCTTTTCCTGTAAAGCACTTTGCTCTCTGATAGTCGCAGCAGACTTGACACATTTACGCCAGAATGATCATGAACGTGTGGATATGATGTCTTGTGTGTTTAAGATGAGATAAAGCACCACGCACCTTCAACGCCAATTAGTATAGATTATATTGATCTAAATGGGGTAAAACGTGTCAATAGTCCATCATCAAATGGTTTCAATCAATTAGTTTATTTTCACCTTAACAAATAGCTATGTCTATCCTATAATATATTTTAAAAAGAAATCATAGAAACACCACAGCAAAACTACAAGAACGTAATAATATTACCATATATAGGAGATACAAATACCACTAATTATGATCAGGTCATAATGTACTCACTAATGAGCACCACAGACACACCAGACGTCCCTGTGGGAATATTAAAGCAATATCATAATGACTTTTCATTAGGGGCCCCTATAGTGACAAGGAGACCGGGGATTTATTTCCAACCTAAATTGATTGGCCAAATAGGCAGAGACGTGGCTTTTCCAGACCTGGTGGCACTGATTGTAATCCTACCTATTACCAAATCTTTGCTGACTTGGGGGTTTCCTGGCGAGAGAGAAAATCCTGACCTGATTTAATTTGAACTGGAGTCGGTCCAAAGCGCCATGTGTGTCGACTGCTGTGAAGTAACCTCAGGCTGTACTCGGAATCTGCTTTGACATTTGCTCTAACTAACTCATAGATCGCCCGGTTTCACAGAAATATGCCAATGACATTTACTGGCTGCATGTAATCTAACAGGACCATACAAATCCGCAGGGGATTCAACATCACATGTCCGCCCGGCCTGCTGCATGGGTTAAAGGGTTACTTTTGACATAATACATATGTTTTTTTTGTCATGGGCTGCTTGGGATTATGGGATTTTATGCACAACACTTCTACAGGGGCTTGGGCACTTGATTGGGTGGGTAATTGACGGGGCATATATCCAGGTTTGTCCATCGGAAGCTGCCAACAGTGTGTGTGTGTGTGTGTGTGTGTGTGGGGTCGGGGGCCCATGAGTGGTATAATCTGGGCCTGTATATGCCCCGTCACCCAATCAAGTGCCCAAACCCATCAAATTATAGAGAAAATATTAAAATGATTGAATGCAGCCCACATATTAAGATAGTTGAAACAGTATGCAAACGTGTATGAGGGCGACTACAAGCAAGCATCAGTGACAATTACAGCAGGGTAATCAGAAAATAATACAGCAGCCGGCAGGAAGGCAATATGATAGATATTACACTAACAACAGCATTAC
>OMLI01087635.1:0-24230 GCA_900302605.1 Rondeletia loricata
TTACTGGCATTGTTCAGGACCATTGACCTTGTATAAAATAAGTGGACGTTAATAAAAAAGTTTGCGTACCCCTGCCCTACATAAATTGAGCAGTCTTTTCTGGCAATAACCGACTGTGTTTTTTTTGGCTTTGGTCGGTCTCGGGCTCAGTATTGTACGTGATGATCTCGGGCGAGCCGGGCTCGGGCTTCAACTCATTCAGGTCGGTTCGGTTCAGGTTAGAATTTTCAGGCCCCTAAACCAAACACAGCAACCGTTATCCATGCAAACTCACAAATACACATTCCCCTCCATGCTACATAGGTGCCCGGCTGTTCCGTGGCTTTGCACACAGTCTTGTTATCATTATAATGGAGGATCTATTTTGAAGCTATATCTTCACAGCAGGGAGCATTCAGGAACAATGCTACTTCTAACCTGTGTGCGTCTGGGCCAGATAGTTTGGTGACCTACGTCTAATAATTTAGCACACTGACCAAATACTACTGATATCTTGTCCCCAGAAATGTAGTCGATATAAGTGGGTTTGGAAGTTTTGGTAGCAAATTATATCAGATGCAGGGACTATGGCCTACCTTGCCATTTAGTGAACTTCCTGCTTCCTGGTGAAAAAGCGTCACAAACTTTATATAAATATATAGTAAACGCGGTAAAATGAAAATAATTTGTTAGAACAACCTCTTTATAGCTGTCAATCCATTTCCAGTTACATCCCAAATTTGAGAGAAAAATAGAGAGACCATAATGGATGCAGTTAATTGCAGGGTTCAGTAAATTGCCCTTCACTCTGTCGCACTCAGATCTGACCTTCATTCTCCACAACTGACATGAAATATTCAAATGCAAATTGGCTGGTGAATCACATAGCCTTATAAATACCGCCTCAACTCATCCTCCGCTCCTCGCAGGGCTTCAGCCTGCTGAAGGGGATCCGAGGGAGCTGAACAGGACGAGAGAAGAGCGCAAAGTTTTGGGGGAAAGTATAAACTCGTTGGATGTCCGTTGTGGGCGCACAGCCTTTCATCACACCAATGCAGTCTCCAACTTCTGTTTCGCCTGGTATTCAGAGGAGACACACATTGCCCGCAAGCGAGGTCCGGCCGCTCAACACACAAGATGCCATAAGCGTCTTTGAAATCGAGAGGGAGGGTAAGTTACCCGTATTATCAGTCACATACTGAAATAGATATAGAGTGTAAAAGTAATTTCTATGTTTTGCTGAGTGAAAATGGGCATTACATCAATAGGCGGCCTTGCGTAAAACCTATTGGCACATAGATATTCCCCCTTTTTGCATAGGATTTCGTCACATGTTGAATATACTTTTCATTTACTTTTTCGATAAAACATTTTAGACCTGTATACCATGGTCTGCAATGAGTTGTTCTCGCAATTTGTGCCATCTAAAAGCCTGCTTAAAAGTAGTGACTAAACACCTTTGCGCATAGTAATTTAAACCTTTGAGTCTCTCTCTCTCTCTCTCTCTCTCTCTCTCTCTCTCCAGCCTTCATCTCTGTCTCAGGAGAGTGTCCCCTCCACCTGGATGAAGTGTGTCATTTCCTCACACTGTGTCCAGAGCTGTCCATGGGCTGGTTTGAGGAGGGCCGACTGGTGGCTTTTATCATTGGCTCTCTATGGGACCAGGACCGGCTCACCACAGTAAGACATCCTGGTGCTGATGTCTCCACCATGCCTTTACAATCCATCATTTTTCACACTTTGAATATTTCCAACATCTAACGATGTCTAACTTTGCCCTATAGGATGCACTGACTCTTCACAAGCCCTGTGGCTCCACAGTCCACATCCACATACTGGCTGTCCATCGCACCTTCAGACAGCAAGGCAAAGGTCCTCTATTGATGTGGCGCTACCTGCAGTACCTCAGCTGCCTGACCAACGTGCGGCGAGCTGTGCTGATGTGTGAAGACGTCCTCGTTCCCTTCTACCGCAAGTCGGGCTTCAAGGTGCTGGGGCGTTGTGCCATCACTGTGGCCAACCTGACCTTCACAGAGATGTGGTACCCCATCAGTGGCCACGCCTACATGCGGCGCAACAGTAACTGAACCTCTTGGCCCTCTCTGCTTTATGCTCATGCTTTATACTTATGCTTTATTCATACGTGATTCACTGTTTAGAGGAGCGAGTTGTTTCTGTAAACAGGGAGGTGATAAAGAGAATACTGTGTATATACCCCATATTTATACTAATGGAACACATCAGAGGTCAGAATGAACTGAATCAGATACTCATACCCTCTTGTGTGGTACTGTCATCTATAAAGAATGTATTTGTCTCTGAAATATTGACATCCAATGGTGCTCTATGTTATATTCAACTGCTTTTTCCAAGGACTGTGATAAATATTGTGAATACCCCAAATCTCATATTGTTTATCTACACATTGATTCACTTTACATGGTGGTAGATATTATATGCTCATGATTCAAAATGTGAAAATGTATAATAATTGATGACAGACAAAAATGTATATAAGGCGTGTGTATTTTAATGCGCACTTATCAAACGGTGTTTATGTTGGATTTAGCTGAAGAATGCTGAAAAACCAATAAACATTCAAAACCATTATACAAACATTATCATCTAACGTTTACAGCATTTCCTGAAATAGTATTGAAGAAGAACATGCACATGTACAGTTTCACCAAAAATGAGAACAATGATGTTCTAAGCATGTTGTAAGCATATGAAAATATCAAATGTCCATTCTTTTTTATTTCTTGTCATGTATTCATCGCTTAGTGTTACCATACACCTTCTAGCACCACAGGCTGTGGTAAATTATATGTGCTATTTCTTAAACTGCACAGGTCTAGACTTGGCTGTGAGAGGCAGTGAACCGATAGTTTGAGTATGATGGGGCATTTGCGGCATCAGTGGAGGCTACAGGAAGCAGCAAGAGCCCTGTGCTGATGTCCCTCTTACAGCGATCCATCGCCTGCTTGTATGATATTTTCTCTTTAGTGATGGGGTCCACCAGCTCTTTTTTGTGGGAAGACTCATCTTGCAGGTCTTTAGCTGTTGTGCTGTCAATCACCTTGGTGGCGATAGCTTCTTGGACACTGAGGCGGCCTACTTTGCAGGGATCCACCAACCCTCCAGTCAGGTACTGTGCTTCCACATACCTCATGGCACTATCGTGGGGTATCCAGCCTTTCTCTGCAGCCTGTCCCGCTGAGAGACGCACCTTGGTCACAGGATCCTCCACTCCTGTGAAGGCCTTCTGGGCATTCAGAAGCTTATACATGTGACTAGTGTCAATGAGACCATGCTCAGCTGCCTTGTGAACAGACAGTTTGTCCTTTTTGTTGAGGTCAACAATTCCACCTGTGGCTGCCTGTGCCTCCAGGAGCATTAGAGCTGTGTCGGTATCGATGAGTTTGCGGGTCAGGGCACTTCTCACAGACATGCGGCTTTCAGTGGTGGTGTCAAAAACACCAGAGATGGGGTAGAGCTCATCACCTGCTGAATGAGTCAGGTTGGTCAAACTGCTGCTTTTGTATTGTGTATTGAGGCTGGGGTAGGAGGACCTCAGTGAAGTTGGCATGGAGTTCAAGGGAGAGGTTGGGGTGGCTTTAGTGGGCGATCTTGGGGTTGTCATTGGAGGAATATAGGGCTTTGGGGATTCCCCAGCGACCAGGAGGGCCAATTCAGAGATGGTCATTTTCCCCTCCTTGTAGCGCAACAAGTCATACTGGGTCAAGCGACCATCCTTCAGAGCATCATTGACAGAGAACTGCTTCCCACTCTTGCAATCCTGCAGAATTGAGGTCTCCCCATCTGGACCCATTGAAGTGATTTCCTCCCAGTCACACTCCAAATCCTGCAGGTGAATGTACTGGTTGCGGTCAATTAGCCCCTGCAAGTAGGCATCATAGGGAGACATGTCTTTACCGGTCTCTGGATCCAGAATGGTGATCTTAGTGGAGAGGTTTGTCTCCCTGGTGTGAGTTTCAGAGTGGTCCTCTTTCTTCAAGTTGTTCTGTAGCTCAAGGATTAAGGTCTCCTTTTTGTGTATTTTGTCTTTTTCATTCAAGATGTCTTTCTCTAAGCGTTGCATCTCAGAGTCCATCTTGAGACTCCTCTGCCGGGTCAGCTGGTTTCTCTCGCTCATCAACTTAGACTGTTGTTGGAAGTTTATGCTAGTGTTCTGTCTTTCAGACTCTAGCATCTTGAGCTCTCTGAGGAGATCTTCCTTCTCTCTCTGCAGAGCATCTCGATTGGCAGTGAGACCGGTCTCGTCCTGAGAAGTCACAGACTTAGACGTCTGCAGACGGGTAATTTTAGTGTTGATGTTCTGAATGTTATCTTCCTGGTCCCGCCTGATATTTCTCTCTTGCATCACTAGTTCTCTGAGATGGTCCCTCTCAGCCTCCACCGCTGGGTCTTTCTCCACATGAACGACCTCTCTGTAAACAACCTTTTCAATGGACTTCTCTTTTTGCAAAATGTCCAACTTGATCTTCAGGTTGCGGATTTCTCTTTCTAGGTGACTGATATTGGTGCTTTCAGTCTCCATGTTAGAACGTAAATCATCAGTTAGTTTTTCCAGCTTGGGGTCCCTCTCCACTTTGAGGACCTCCTCAATGATGATCTTCTCCTCAATGGGTGGTGGGGCACTTTCCAGCTCAAGAATGCGAGATTTGATCTGCCTAAGCTCTATCTCTACTTGAATCTTCTTCTGACGATCATCCATCTGTGCCAGAGCACTCTCTTTTTCTTGAACCAGGCCTCTGAGCTGTCTAACCTCTAATTCCAGCTTTCTGCGGACTTTAGCTTCTTCATCCAGGGTCTTGTTCAACTTATCATGCTCCAGGATCTGCTTGGGGTCCTTCTCAAGACGTATCACTTCCTGCATTACAATCCTCTCTTCTGGCTTCTGCCTTTCAAGGACAATGTATTTGTTTTGAAGGTCAAAAATAGATTCCTCCACCTTGCGCCGTTGCTGAATCTCCTCTCTTACATTTCTCCTAAGTCTGTCAGCCTCTTTCCCCAGCAGAGGGTCATTCTCATATTTGATGACCTCTCTATTTACCAGTTTTGTCTCCACCTTGGATTTTTCAGCTTTCCACTCATCTCTCTCTTTACGTAGGCGGTTCAGCAACTCTAGGATGGTGTCATAGTTGACCTGCAGGCGGGAAACTTGGTTGTTCAGCCTCTGTAATTCCCTGATGACCTCTGGGCTTTTCTCCTCTATGATCACTTCCTGGGTCACCTCCTTGTACTCGACTTTGGGTTTCTGGGAGCGCAGGGTATTCACATTTGCTGTCACTATGTTGATTTCTTTCCCCAGTTCTGTACGGATTTGGCTGGAATCTTGTAGCTCTTTCTTCAGCCGTACCAGCTCTACCGCTGTCTCAGGATCAACTCTGTAAATCTCATTGATGATCTCCTTTAGCTCCAGTTTAGGCTTGAGCTTTTCAACCTCACTGTAACGTAGCTGAAGGGTGGTCAGGTCCTTCATTAAGACAGCGTTCTCATCTTTCTCTTCCTCCAAACAGAGCCGTAGTTTCTTTGACTCTTCAAGCATTTCTGGATCTTGTTGTACTTGCTTCAGCACCTTGGTCACAATCTTGGGCTGGATGGTCGGTATGACCCTCTCTAATTTGTTTATTTGGCTCCTTGTGCTAAAAATGTAATCATTGAGGGACATACATCGTGATTCTTCCTCTGAAATTTCATTTTGGAATGTGAGGACAGCTTTCAGCATCTCTGGGTCCTTTTCGAGCCTTACCACTTCCTTCTTCACCACCCTCTGCTTGATTTTTGGTTTCTTCTGTGCCAGAACTGTGAGCTCAGTTTTAACGTGGACTGTCTCTGTATCTCTTGTTTGGAGCTCCTGACTTATCCTACGCATCTCATCTCTAATCCTGGTGGCTTCTTTGTCAAGCTGGGGGTCTCTCTCGTATTCAGTCAGTACCTTGGTCACCAGTTTGGGTTCGACTTTGGTGAGCTCTGTTTCCAGTTTGATAATCTTCTCATTGATAAGCTCTATCTCTGAACAGGTTCCCGACCTCTTCGCGACCTCATCTCGGATCCTATTGTTCAAGGACTCCAGTTCATCCTCCAGTTTGGGGTCACGGTAGTACTGCACCACTTCCTTCTCCTCCAACCTCTCCACACCTCTCCTACTCTTCAGAGACATGAACCTCTTCCTGTATGTGTCCAGGTCGTCTTCAGCATGTAAGCGCCTGTCAATCTCCTCACTTAGTTGTTTCTTCAGACTATCAGTCTCCTTCACGCTATTCCTCCGGCTCTGTAGCTGCAGCTGCTGATTGACCACTATCTGGCTAACTTTCTCTTCATTCTGCTCAGAAATAAAAGGACGGAAGGGAGAGAAGGTGACCTCAGAGGATAACTGGCATTGGTGAAGCATAACCATTTTGATTATTTTATGCGTTATCTAAATGCAAATCACTAGAAATGTATTCTACAGTAATGAATAAAGTGTAATTCTTCAACTGATATTATTTCTATTACATAATATCATACCCTGGCCATGATGTTCTTAGCCAACTCCATCTGGCTGAGTAGCTGGTCATTCTCTGCAGACACCTCAGAGAAAAAGTTCAGAAGATCTCTCTCCTGCAATAGAAGCAGAAGGCAACACAAGCTTAAAAATCGAATCAAGACAGCTGAGTTATAACATTTAACCATGGGTACGATCACACATACAGTTCATTTTCTTTGGTCTGAACCACAGTTGAAAAGTATACTTTGTAGCATTTTTGTATTTGGTTCGTTTAGGTTCACACTGCCCAATTACAAGCAAACTAGGGCTTGGGAACATAAGTCACATGGACTCACAAGTAGCTCATTTATTGGACAGAGTTTTGGTCATCCGCGAGATTAAAGATTTTGGCAGCCAGGGAGTGGGGGAGTCAAAACAAATCCAAATCCTGTAACTTTAACTGTGGACTTTGCCATAATTTACCATCTCTGGTCTTCATACCAGGTAAGAACACATGAAGAAAAAGCTGAGTATGAGCATCAGTCCAGGCTGCAGTTTGCCCATTTCATTTTGTTAGGCTTTCCAAGCATGAGTAACTGCTGGCTATCATATGTCAACATCCGTCTCCTTATACCCATAAAGCCGTATGGAACAACGGTCGAACAACGAGCAACATACTCATAAAACCATGTTTTGGGGTCATTTCCTGTTGTTGGTACGATTACATTCTCACCTCTCACCTTGGAAGAGGACAGAGACCCGCACTTTCAGGCAGTCTTGGTGCGGTTATTTGGTGCCACCCGAGTTCGAATGGCATTGTTCTCACCTGGCCAAACAAACCTAACTAAAGGAGTAAACGCTCCAGAGTTCGACTGAACCGGCTCAAACATGCTGGGAACTAAAACTATAGAATTGTTGTCATCGGTTCTTAGTTGCTTTAAGGTGGCTGTCTTTCACCATACCTTTTTCTGTACAGCATTAGCCATAGTTGAGGTGTGACGTTTCTTGGGCTCTGATTCATCATCATCATCATCATCATCATCATCATCATCATCATCATCATCATTCAGAGTGCCACGATACTTGTTTGACTTAGCCTCATACTCCTGAAAGAATATACATTTGAAAATTGAAAGATTCAGCAAGATTTTCTAACAAGGTACTTGGAAGTGAATACATCCATTTCAGTTGTAGATGAGATGAGAAATCATGCTCTCTGAACTCACATTCAGAACATTCTGCAAATCACCAGAAAGATCCTTGACTCGGTCTAAATCATCCGATTTCCTCTTGATGTCCTCCATCACTCTCTAAACAAGGGACATAATCAGTCTCATAGTATCATAGTGCTAAAAACAGACTTAGGTTTGTTTGTTCATGCACACTTGTTGAGTTTAATAGGGTATGTAAATAAATGCTTCCACTCACCTTCTGAGAGTTCTGCTTGGATGTTATCTGCGCCACACCATCAGTGGGTTTGATCTTATTATTGGGCAGATTGACCAAGAAGAAATCCAGTGATTGAATAGCACTCTGGAATCCTTGGTTTCTATTGGTTGCCTCTTTGACGAGAGCAGACCTAGAGCAATAGATTAACACTTATCATTATACCGTTTATCCATTTCAAATGAATAAATATTTGAAGGCAGAAAAATTACAAACAAAAAGCACATGGGCACATACAATTACAATAAGTACATACAAATAATTACATTTACCAATATCAGGAGTTCTCACCTCTCCTGCAGTTGATTGTTGACATTAGTGTAACGGTTCTTCAGGAGTTTCACCTTAGTCTCCTGGCGGCGGATGTCAGGGCAGTATTCATGGTAGCCCTTCTGCAGGGAGCTGCACACTTGCTCTGTCAGCTCCAAGTCCCTGCCCAATTTACTCATCTCATCCTTCTTTGGGGCAACATCCTCACGCATAGCCTGTTTGATGGATTAAGGAGAAATGAGAGAGATTAATAAAAGAAACATGACAGGAGTACTACAGTGGTTGTTTTGGATCACATTGTAACAAATGTTTGACATTTATATTCTACCCCCTCATATGAGTTACTGTTACATCCTTAAATTGTCAAACTAGTCAGTCTATTGACTTAAATGTGACTGGTTGCATGTTACAGTATGCCACCTGTAGCTTCTGGCTGTGTGTCTGGAGGGCTTTAGGTGTGTCAGGGATAGCATCATCCTGAGCTAGCTGCTCCTCAAACCCAGAGACAAAACCTTCCACGCTCTGGATCTGCTTCTCTAGGAACATGGAGGCTGTAGCCCTAGTAAAGAGGAGAGAAAGGCAGGAAGTTATGACAAAGAAGAATATTCAATATTATTTTACAAAAGAAAAATGTGTACACCTAGATGTGTTACCTTCATTTATAAAGAAATACATTCAATATTTTTAGGTTTCAATAACTGTCATGGACAAATATGGCGCCATGCTGATTCTCATCTTCTTACTTTTTATTATAAAGCTCAGCAAGGGAGTTGATGTCATCAAACTTATTGTTGGCAACACTGAGTTTGAGCGGCAGGGTAGAGGCGGTGGGCCCCAGAGGCTTCTTGGCCAGAATGGGATCCATCTCTCTCTGGACCGCAGACTTCTCAGCCTCCAGCTTCCTTACAGTCAGAGCAGCTTTCTGGAGGGCACATCACAGAGTGTTACTGATTACAACAGGTTAGCCATTGTTGAACAAGCTAAACACAACATTAAGCACACAAATTAGTTGATCAAACAGTAACCTGAAGTCGCATTATTAAAAGCATGACCTTGTTATCATTCACCTCATGCTCTTTCAGCCTGGTGGCCAGGTCTTGTGTAGGATTACGGCGGTCCAGTGGGGCCCTCAGTCGGCCCAGGATTTCTTGTTCACTCTGGTCCAGGTCTTTTATGATTTTGTCTAGTTGGCTGGCTAGCACTGCAGCTTTAGGGTCCTCTGGAGCACTAGCTACAACAGCTGAGGAGGAGCAAAGGCAACAAGTATACACTGAAAACTCAGATAAGACCAAACATATTCCAGCAATGATTCTTTTATGGTCTTAGTGTGTGTCTGTGTCTGTGTCTGTGTCTGTGTCTGTGTCTGTGGGGGTGTGTGGGTCCAAAAAATGTCTATGTCTTGTAAATAGCATGTTGATTTTCTCCTCACCTGCTCTCTGTGGGCGAACATATTCCACACTGGGGCTTTTCAAGGAGGCCATTAGGGCAGACCGACGCCTCTTCAGGTCCGTCAGCTCTCTGTCCAGACTAAACACACACAGACACACTGTTTCATCCAAATTCATCACAGGTGAATCGTCTGTCCGGGGTTAGGCGTTGTTTCTTTTGTAACACAGGTTTTATCATATGAATGAAAACATTAGGAAAGAGAACATAGGTGGTAAGTTTGTCTGTCACTCTGTACCTATCCACTTTCTCCAGGGCCTCAGCGTCAGGTGGTGGGATCATGAAACAGGCCCCAGGGAGGGTCTTGGTCTTCCCACTGCTGGTCTGAACCTCCCAGTTCTTATTGTCAGAGTTGGACTTGAGCACCAGATTGTCGCCACGGCTCACTGAGTCCTAAAATTGATACAGATCAAACAAACTACAAGCATCTATCTTTATCATCTTTCTATATTTGAGGTTAAATAAATAAATAAATAAAAAATATTTATGGGAGTGACTCTGTAAATGAGTGAGCAAGAGAGTGAGTGAGTGAGTGAGTGAGTCCTGACTGACTGTCTGACTGACTGACTGACTGATTAACTAAACAACTGATCCTTTCCTACCTCTTCATCTGCCCATTCACACAGGGAAACTACAGGTGTGGGTTTGGTGGGTTGGATTCGCCGTAGCTTCAGAGGCACAACGGAGCTGCTTAGCTCCCTGAGCGCAGCCAGGCGCTGCTCGTTCCTCTTTACTGCTGGCTCATCTCCCTGACAAAAGACAAAAGTAACACAGTTACTCAATTAAAAAAGGATATTAGACGACACATCCCCAATTCTATCATCTTTCCACTAGTTACCATGTAGAATTGATTTTAAGATTTTACTGATCACGTTTAAAGCATGTCTAGGCCTGGCCCCTAGCTACGTTGAAGACCTATTATCAACTATTATCGACTTTTCCATACTTTTCAAGACTTTCCAGGAACCCTGTGAGTAGAAAACACTGTCCTACCTCCAGCGCCATCAGGACCTCAGGGTTGCTCTTGTTGGCCAGAGACTTTGGGTCCAGAGTGGAGTTGAGTCTCTTGAGGGACTCAGACAAGGTCTCTGCATCAAGCTGGAACTGTATTGAACAAACACACACACTTGATATTTAACAATGAGCCAAACTGAACCAGGCATTACAGCTTCAGAATCAGAAATATTACTATAGTATAGTCAGGGAACTTCTACCTTCCTGTAGTCCTCGATGTTGTCCAAGTGCGTCTCCTGTGCGATACACAAGTTGAGGAAATTCTGCCACTCACCCTGCACAGCATCTCTGTGAGCCTGACAATATACCAGTCATATAGAAAAAGACAGGATGTGAATTCAACTCATCTCTACCAACTTCACTTCACTTCACTTCACTTCACTTCACTTCACTTCACTTCACTTCACTTCACTTCACTTCAGTTCAGTTCAGTCCAATTCAAGATCAGTTTATTTGACCGCTAGGGAAACGTATTTCATTAGTTATGTCTACATATTTATCAAAGTATCACAGTTATCATAGCTATGAGAGATGTGCTTCTCATATCTGGTATGATGATTTCCATAGCTGGACAGATGTACCTGAATCGTTGGGCTGCCAGGGTGGTTCATTTCAATGAGATGATCTCCTTCCTCCTGGAGCTGGTTAGTCTCACTCTCATGTGCTAGCAGTCCATTATTTTTGAATTTCTGCATGGAACCAGCAATAACATAAAGTGGGATGTGGAAAGCGTGACATAGCATTTAATCTGTATTCAATATCACATACTTCCAACAGCTAAACAATTACTATGGACTGTACTGGTTACACCAGTTGGGCGCCTAGCTGGTGCAACCGGCCCCAAGAGGATTACGCTTTAGGGCAAGCTGACTAACAAGCTTTTAATATTCTTCTTTCAAAACTCTCCCCACTCGGCACCTCCCTCTGATCAGAAGACAATACAATAAGCCGTGAAATTAAATCGGTACCCACAACTGCCAATAATGACGTCACCATCTAGGCTACTCACCTCATACTCCATGCGCACACCTGTGGGGTCAAGCATGCGGTCGCTCCAGTCTCTCTGGAGGATCCTGTCCTGTTGGTCTGACAGGAAGACCAGCTCCTTACTGCAGCTCTGCATGTACTCATACAGAGAGGCCAGGTAGCTGCGCCTCCACTGGGAGCTCTCCTGCAAAACACACAGGTGTGCATGTAAGATATACACACCACATGTACGCAAGCATACACACGCATGCACTGCTTCATACATGACACTATGCACTGTGATGCTTTACTTTCAACACATACAAAAATCAACTCACCAAAAGTTTCGCATATTTCTCTTTGATGGCAGCATACTGCTCCTAAGAACAAAGAAGACAAAGAAGCATGAAAATGTGCTTAGTCCGTTGCCACTTGACAAACCAAAGTGATTGGTTCTGCACCTGTCTAAGGAAAGCAGTGGTCCTGCACTGTGCATGCATGCAGTGTGTAGTGCTGTGCTGTTACCTGTGAAGTAGTACTCCTGGGGTCTAGCTGGGCACCATAGGCCTCTATCTCCTGGTGCAGGATGTTATGGGCTGCAATCTGCTTCTCCACATCAGACAGGTTACGGGCATAGTCCTCTGCCTTTATCTGTTTCTGTAATACATAACACACACACACAAAAATAGTTAAACCCCTGATAAGTACAGAGAGGCCACGTTGTTTGGCTACTAAAACCCAAGAAAACCCCTAAAGTTGTGAGAGCGTCAATGGAAAGGAAATAGCACCAAAACTTTGGTTTAATCAAACCAAAGAACTTAGTTATAGCTATTCCTAGAGGAAGCGTTGTGGCGGATGTTGCATCAAACTGACCTGTTTTTCATCCAGCAAAGAGGCCCAGCCAATCCTGGGAGTCAGATCCACCTCGTGGACATTCTCATACAGATCCCGGTAGGTAGCACAGTCCTTAGCCCAGCGGTCGTGGAGGTTAATCACACTGAGAACAAGAGAAACCAGAGCAGGGAAACAGGGTATGAATTATGCCAGGCGGTGGCAGACAAAAAGGGTGGAGAGAGGTCAAAAAGATAGTGGATATGATTGTTTGTGGCTAGCAAGATGGTATTGATGGTATGTGAAGTGTCAGGTGTGTCTGTGTCTCTGTGCATGCATGCATATGTGTGAGCTTGAGTGAATGTGTGTATACCTGTGTACATTTGTGCTGTGCACGTGTGTGCTAGCGTGTATCTGTGTATGCATGTATGAATGTGTTGACACAGCATGATTCATGGTGAGGCAGGCCACCTTTTCTACAGAGAGAGGTCACACAGACTAGGATGAATCACTCTTCCCTAGAATGAACTCACTCTTTCTCTATCTCGGACGTCTGTGGGTGCTGCAGCTTCTTGGCCCTGTCCACGTCCAGGAAGAGGTCCTTCAGCAGGCCCTCAGCCTCCGCCAGGTTGTCTGCATTCTGCTTCTGGTGGATCAGGGGCTGCTCCTTCCTCCCATTCTCTGCATCCTGAAATAGACAGGCAATGGTGGTTGTTATAAGGAGCATCTATCAGTATGTTTTGTGTTTTTGAAATTACTTTATAGCGTCTAATTTCATATTAGAAGTACAGTGTGTCTTGTGTGTGTTTGCAATGCATGTGTGTCTCTATGGACTTCTTACCAAAGCCATCAGCTCCTCTGATTGCAGTATATTCTTCTCTACCTGGTCTGCATTCTTTTGCATGCGAGCAATCAGCATGGCGAGGTCAGTGGCTTGGCTCCTGGGCACAAAGAGACAGAGAGAAGATCATGGTTAAAAACCTCCTAGCCTAACCTGATTCAGTGCACAACATGGGACATAGAAATCTGATTCTTCAAGACTTCCTTGGTACGACTTTGTGACAAACCGTTGGAAACTAACACCTGGATGAGACCGCAGGGGTGCACAAAGAGAACTAAACTCAGTGTTACAGACAAACGAAACCCATTGAAAGGATGAACAAAGAAGATTCCTTCACCTGCCCAACGCAATTCTACACTGGCATGTCAGTCATGAACAGGTGATAATCAACACTTCCACAATCCTGTTTGTGTTCTCTGGGTGTTTGTTCTGTCAGTCAAGCTCCACCGTGATATGGAAGCCAACTATTTATCCAGACACACCCCAGATCAGGAGCCAGGAGCCAGATTGTGGGGTGTGCCCCCCCCACTGGCAGGCAGGAATGCTGTCCGTGCGACACAGACAAGTCTGCTGAGCTGAAGGTGTCAGTCATTATGGCTCAGAGTAGGCGGAGGGCTGGAGGACGGTTAGTATTTGTAGTGCCTCTTCATCGCTCCATGACTCAAATCAGACAAGCTCTTATCTTTGCTGCTTGCCCTCATACAATAGTCCTGCAGTTTGACCAAGTCCAAAATGAGGAGGACATCGCTCAGAGAGGCAGCGAGACCATATCACAAACACACAGTACTGTATATCATTCTTGGGAAACACCTGAACGAGCTGAACTGTTTCCTGCCACGCTCATCGATAACTTGTTTAAGTGCCATATTCAATCACAAATATCAGAAGCAATCTGAGTGCAAAGCACATAATGCGTGACGGGCAAACGTTTTAACCGCGCTGTACGCTCACTCACATTCAAAGCCCAGAGTTGACAGGTAGGAAAGCTAAAGTGTCATTGTGTAGATTTACATAAACAGACGGAGCCGCAGGGGATCCTGCCCTGCCACTCCCTCAGTCACAATCTCAACCCTTTGGCTCCACGGCACGCCTGTGAAGGAGCGGTTATGTATTTGTCCCCCTGGGTGACAAGTCATAATAATGACAGGAACTGAGATAAAGACTTGCTCAGTCAACTTGGGAAGAACAGGGTCAATATTGCACAATTCCAAACCACTAAGAGTCCACGCAGTATCGTAATGTATGTAACTTTATGAAACATGACGCATGACAGCACAAGTCAACCCACTCTTCCACACACATAGTATTCTCCCTGCACAACCACTGGTTCTACAGACTCGTATTATATACTTTCTCTGTTGGATTAGAGTGTAACGGAGTAACGTCTATTAAAGCACATTGTTGCCCTATGGACTTAATTAGACAGAGCACTGGCCTGCTGAATGGCGCCAGAAATGGCTTTACTGGATCAATAAAATTAGATGTCACACCCCTTTGGCAAAGATACAAATAAAAGAATGCTGTGGTTACATAAAGGAGTCAGACGAGGTAGACAAGAAGCCATCATACAGCAAAATGAAGCAAAATGGATTGTGACATTCAACCTGTAAAGATGATTTCTAGCGTCATTATCAGACTAAGCAAGAGAAAAGACTGAGACATTTCATATCAGGGCGTGTTCATTCATTTTGCAGAGCTTCTCGTGTTCCTGTAGTTTTCACAAAGAATCAATGGAAGACAAATATTCATATTTAACACATAGACAGTCAAATCACCATTCTTTCCATAAGGGACCTGACTTTGCCTGCAATGTTTTGTCCCACCTTGTCCAACCCCCGCTGTATGTTTGAATGACCCGGAAAATAAAACGACCCCGTCCTATACCAGACATAAATGGGATCACAGTACGAAATTGCCCACGTGCAGTGAACCAGATTCAGGTCAGCCCTCCAGGGGAAAAGGCAGGATGCAATGAAAGAGAGAAGACAAGGGACAGTAATATAAGACATGACACACACACACACACACACACAAGAAGCTGGCCAAACTCACTTGCTGATCTTCACAGGACTATATTCCTTTTTCTTCAACATCCTGGGAGACTGTGCAGGCCTGCTTATGCAATCTAAGTCCCAGTGTGATTCGTCCAACTCCTCACTCTCTCCTCTCCTCTTTCCTTCCTCTCACTCCTTGTCTGTAGAAGCGTCTCGTCTCGGTTAAGGAGCGTCCACCTGTCTCAGCTCCTCCCAGGCGAGCAGGTGTGTCGTCACCAAAAGCACCGGAGGGCAGACCGGGCAGACCTGTTCCACAATCCTGGCGCTTCACAGTGCTCACTATCACTTTAAACGCTTGGATGTTTTTCTTGATGTCTACATTCCAGCACTTTTACAGGTCTACTGGTAATGTGGGTAATTAGAAAAAGCATGCAATAGGCATGATCAATAAAGAGGACAGGTTATAAGCTCTAATAAGTTCTTGATATTACTCTTAACTCCATAATCATTCAACATCATCGCCTGTATTTAATATCGTTTCTCCAACCAGCTCCATGGAGCTCAACACTTGGAACAGAGTCATGTTTTTCTCCCAACTATGTATAAGCGCCTGCCTATAGAAAAGGTTTCTGAACTCGATACGGCTAATGCTCTGTTATCAGCTCCATGCAACGCAAGACATGGAAGGGGCATTATAAAGCAGTCGCTGTAACTTTCCTCATATAAGGTGGCGGTGGTGGAATGTAGCAGAACTAGTCACTTGATAGCTGGATTTCAGCCTGGTCATTAGTGCGCTCTCACGTGGTTGTTCATTCAAACGTAACAAGCGAATATCTCATTGGGATTTTTATGGGTCAGGTGTAATTACTTCTGGTCAATACAAGCGTCATTATAATAAAAGCAACATCTGTTATGAAAAGTAAACATAAAGTAACAGTCGGTTATCATTAAGGTTAGGTTTGCCTTTGCAAACGCATCAGCATATGAAAATACAGTTGTTTTTCAGGTTGAGCACACACTTCCTTCCACCCGACAAGTAAACAGAGGAATGGAGTGAGTGGAGTGAGTGTCTGATGGTGTTAAACCAAGAATTGTATGAATCCCAGGTAGACTCATAACTAAAACCAATGCTTTCCACAATAAACAAAAAAGAATGAAATAACTGTGAAGAAACAAATTCATTTCACTTCTGAGGTTCGGGTAATGCAGTCGAGTCAAAACTTTTATTCCTATTATTCATTTGTGGCATTTCTTAAGTGCTCTGCAACCTGTTGAGCGGCTCACCTGAAGGGCCCAGCTAAGTATCAGTGTTATCGGACACACGCCCTGTGAAATTACCTCTGCGGCATATGAGGAGTCAAGGTCTTGGGTGAGGAATGCAGACGTCACCTGCTGCCAAACGTAGGGCTGTGTTTTACGCTGATAAGAAAGATAGCATTCTAAACGTACACGTGTCTTTTGTGGCTGTATGTGTGTTTGTGTAGCCACAAAACCAAAGAGAGTAAACTGGGTGGTGGGAGTTTGAGGCACCTGGGTCATTCTGGTTGTACCGTCCAACAATGTGACTCTGTGCTTCAGTGGGGAAATAGTTCCGCATGCTGCTCCGTCTCATGCTTGGGGTGGGTGTGTCTGTCACACACCCAGAGCAGTTACTCCTGAGACCAACACCCTCATACCTGTGAGGGAGGGAGGGATCAGGGAGAAGGAGGAGAAATGTGACAGGAACTATAAGATCACAGAGGAGTGAGCGGCAGAGCACTAGAAAGTGACAGCAAAGATACAAGAGGTCAATGGTGATGATACCGGAGGCCACAGAATGTCTCACTCTCAACTACAACAAATACAAATGTCGTTTTTTAAAAAATATTTATTTTCTAAGTTACATCTACGAATGCCAACCATTTACACTGAGCAATTTCTACTCACTGTGATTTCAAACCAAAAGCATGTTAGCTCAGGAGACACTTGGATACAGAAGTGTTTCGCCTGATGACAAATATTTAAACATCCCTGAAAGTACAGGCCTTATGTATTTATAAGGCGTGGGCTAATAGTGGCGTCACATACTATATATTTGTCAATGTCCCATTCACTGGCTACACATCTGCTAAGTCCTGCCCCATCAAACACAGCGCACCTGTTTCAATTCCACATTGTGCAATTCATTTGAGATAGGCATGTTTTGCACTCCAATTATTTACAAGTCGTTGCGCCTGACATAAAACACTACTCTGTGGTGTTGTATGCAAAACAGAGTAAATTTGTCACTTAAGCAATATGTGTTTTTCTGCCTATAGAAAATGTCTATATAAACCTGACATTGTTAATGTTGTTTTTTTGTGCAAAGGAGGCAGGGTGCGGCTGTAACAAATCAGGGAAAAAAGCAATTCTCTGAGTCACATAAGGAAGAACTCTACATGGTATTTACACAGCACGTTCCTGACATGCTTGGCTCTTTAAATATGTAGAAAGCTATTTGGATCAGCCGCACCCACAGTCCAGAGGACATGGGACTGTTTATTGGGACTCACATAAGAGCAATAATCTAGAATGGCAGGTTAAAACAGCACATTTACACTCAGCCACTTCATGCGTCTTGGGCTGATCGGATAGCTTCGCAGGTGGTCTGACGCGTTGTATCCTCAAGTGTAAATGCACCGGTCTTGTCAAGCCGCATACGTCAAACCTCAGCTCCTCCGAAGCGGAAAAACGTCTCTCAAGGTGCAGGTTGTCTCCTCCTCAGGGCCTCCTTTAGGAAACTGTGCGTCGATTCCACACTAAAAGGTTGTGCGTTTTTATAAAACCGTGCGTATGCAAACCGGCACGCAATTCCCCGTTTATAAATCCTAATAATCGTGAAATGTAGGCTATACGCACGGGCACGAGCCTCACGCTCCGTCCCCTTAACTCCCCCAATTAACCAGAGACGGTTAATGAAACGTCTTTAATGAATACTGATATGCGGGTAAATGTGCTTGTCATTCCTTTCTGTATGTGAGACATTTCCCCGGTGGCCTCAGTTCGGGCATCACCAACGAAAACAAGTTTATTGAGTGGCAACATGTCACAGCAGCAGTTAGCCTAATGCACCGGAGCTCTCTCTCCCTGATGGACGTCTCGCCTCCATAACGGGGGAACCCCTGCTTACAAAACAGAAAAGAGGGTGACACCGCATAAACACTCGAGAAAATACTAGACACGTTTTTTATTCTCATTTTCTGACTCGGGGTATCAGACGGTGGGTGCTGCCGGTGGTGACGAGGTGGCTGAAGAGGATGACTGTGCGCGCGGCACCGGCGTCTCCAATGCGCCCCGTGCGCCAGAACCAGCCAAAACGCATCATTACTTTATAACCATATGACATTCAGTCCAACTGCTTAACACCTTGAATTTGTCGCAATTAATTGGGACAAATTGGGGCTCTGCTAAAAGACTGTAATGTATTTAGGCTAATTGAGACTAATTCACACCATATGAGCCTATAAATGTATAGATGCTTTTTGGACAAACGATAGGCAACAAAGACACTACTTAGTTATAGACGTTCTTCTGACACGGAATATTATTATTAGCGGGTTTTCTAATTTGATGTGGATTAGGCCTGGACATGAACTGAGTGTAAAGGCCATTTTTGCTTTATTTCACTACTTTGCCATCAAAGTAGTGGATTTCTATCTGGCTAACGAGACGCATTGATGCGGCCAGGTGCAAGTGGAATGCAGATAAATCAGGCTATCTGGATACTATCCGGATAAGAGATGCATGAAATGAAATAACGTGTAAATGGGTCCAAAATGTTTCAGGTTGTCAGTAAGTGCTGATCTGTGACCAGGCTTTTGTCTTTGATGTTGGGGTGACTTAGTGGTTGTAGATCAGCACTCCTACTGTGAGACGCTTGATATACATGGGGTCCAGGTCCCATTAAGCATCTCAACCAATATTAGAAAAAAATCTTCCAACTGAACACACCGCAGGAACACATGCATCCGTGCACTACAGCCATCTTTCCTCATTGGCTAACAATGGATAATATTAAGATTTCGGCGTAGGCTACCTAACCCAGGTGTCATTCAACAGCTCGTCTTTTATGCTCCGTGTCAGGGTGTCATGCAGGCCAACCTGGTTCCCCAGGGATGAACAGACCTCAGGCACAACTCTTCCTCCATCAGACAACATACCAATGAATCTCTACAAGATATTGCAAAAAAGTATATTATTGAAAACACAGTTGCATAGTGTAACCAGGGAAATAATGTGCTTTTCGTTTAATCAAGCTCTTTATAGTCAAATAGGCAATGGGAGCCTTTCAAAACTAGTATAACCCGTCATCAAAATATCACTTATGTTGTCGTCACTCCACCCATAAAAATCAGGGTCCTTGCCAGCATGACAGGCAGGAGAACGACAGGGGAAACGAGTTATCGATCCCGTTCAGCTGCTGGGAGACTGCAGGACCGTATGGGGGAGGAAGGGGGTTCATCTGGATGTCTACTCGTTTCTATTTGCTACATGTGTTGTGGAAACAGTAAATGGTAAGAACCAAAACATTGCAACCATCAGTGCTTCCGTTCATGAATTTTAATATGATGATTTACTAGACACCTGTGCTGATAAACAGAAACAAGATTTGAAGGCCTCCCGAGCTTTAAACACAATAAGTATCAAAGTTCAACCATAAATAAACATTATGGTTAGCTGGTATACAATGGTCAAACCATTCCTATCGATTTTATGGTTTTAATAAGTCTGGGAACATTATCCAGGTAAAACACGACACCCTCTGGACAGATGAGGTAGTACAAATATTTTACATTTTCTTCTGAAGATGGAAATAGCAGCTTGTAACAGATCAAGTTTCAGAGTCAGCGACATGAAGAAAGGAATAGAGCAAGCTTGTTTTTAGAGTTTTATTTGAAAGGTCATGCGGTGCACTTCCCAGTTAGGAGTTTAACATCACTTTGAATAAGACACGTGGAAAAACCAATACATTTGGAATTACCTAGTACAAAAAGCAACTAAACATTACTGAGGAATGTAACAAATTAAATAGTAAAACAAAAGTGCACCAACACTATCGCTGCACTGCAGACCTCCTTAGTGAAGGACTTCGTAGAGGCTGACGTTTTTAACCACGGTGTTAAAAAAAAAAACAGTACAATTCTGGATCAAGTATGGAACTTAAAACAAGACCAAAAAAAAAAGAGCAATAAATTACTTCTTTACTTTAATGTGCGCGTTTACTGGGAGAACTGAGGAGGCATGGGGTAGGGCACCAGGGGTGGGGGGTGCTGCTGCTGCGGGGCCTGTGCCTGTGGGAAGGGGAAGGGTGGATGCCCCGCTCCGTTCTGTGCACCACCCTTGCCAGGGACAAACTGCTGGGCCTGGAAGTTGCTCTGGCCTCCGTAGGATCCGGTCTGGTTGTTACCAAAGTTGGACTGTCCGTTACCATTGTAACTGCCTCCACTGAAGCCATTGCTGCCGCTATTGCCCCCATAGCCTCCATTCTGGGAATTTGTGCCATTTGTGCCAAAGACTTTCTTTGGTCCATTGTCAAAACCTCTACCGTTATCCCTGTCCCTAAAACTGCCAAAATCACGCCTGCCACTGCCACTAGAATACCTATCCCTGCGATCATCTCTATACCCGCCACCTCTGCCTCCCGTTGAACGACCTGGAAAGGAAACAAAGAGGTTTTTTAAAACAAACAATAGATCGCAAAGTTAACTTAAAGGAAAGAAACACATGGCTGTAGTTACAATGATGGTTTAACAAAACAAAAAGTGTAACCTATATTTGGTTTGAGATACCTATAACTTTATTGTGGTGAACCCATCCATTTCTCAAAACAAAGAAAAGACAGCAGAAAAAAAATATGGCTGCAGTTTACACCACAGTTCCTGTATCTCACCAATTAGATTTACCTCCTCTGACTTCCGCCATTTGGAGGAGCTTGGGGTTGATGGCCTGGTTGGCTTCACGGAGCACGGCGACGAGGTCGCTGGCCTGTCTCATGTTGTTGGGGGTGAAGAAGGTATAGGCTGTGCCCGTCTTTTGGCTACGTGCCGTTCTGCCAATGCGGTGGATATAGTCCTCAGAGTTGTTGGGGTAGTCATAGTTGATGACAAATTTCACGTCCTCAACATCTGTAAGATTGTGTTGAAGTGTGGCATAAAGGGAAAGGAGGAGTGTGCACAAAGATGCGCACCGACGCCACCACAACAACCAGATCAAAAACAAAAAGGCAAAGTTAGTACTGCCATGGAACGGCTGTAGCTGGTTAATCCACAAGGCTATAAAAAATTGCCATTAGACAAAACTCCTGATAAACATTTATTCCACGGGGAGACTACGGTGGGAAAAGAGAAACGATGCACACTCCATTTGCTTCCAATCCAGTGGGATCAAATAAAAACCCTCCCCTCTTGAACCACAGCTAAACCACCCCCAAAAAGAATGGATCAGAAGTCT
This sequence comes from Rondeletia loricata, assembly GCA_900302605.1. NCBI lineage: Eukaryota > Metazoa > Chordata > Actinopteri > Beryciformes > Rondeletiidae > Rondeletia > Rondeletia loricata. Next base: position 21,749 of record OMLI01087635.1, read on the forward strand.
TACCATTTAGGAGTATGCATTCACTAGTCCATTCCCATTGCAGCACACGCCCCACATAAGTGACCCTCAGGTGCTTCTACACAGTAGGGCCGCTATGCACACTACCGCGCCTCCTCATGTTCCTAAACTAGGACTTTACAGAGTAGATCAAGGTCCCTTTGTCACGCACACTCATGAGAAGCTTACTATAAAGCCCACACTGCAGTGTCTCTTGCCAAGAAATTGTAGACTTGAACCAATTGGAGGGGTGCCTACAAAAGGAGCCAGTCACTCCCTTGACCCACAGTGAAAGACAGTGCATCCCCACTCTCGTCATGGCAAGATATTTCCAGACCCAGTGTTCACTTGATCATAATCTCCCGCTGGCAGGTCTCGACATGACTTTGAAACGCAGGCGAGGGAGGAGTGTGAGCTTGGATTTTGTCCGTGGCCAACTAGCATGTCCTACTGTCACCAAAAGCGCCAGTAGCCATGTCATTACAGAGGTGAAGGCATGATCGATCTGACAAACTGCTCTTCCGATAGAAGTTTAGGAAACTGCAACATTTACGCCACCCATGCTTTACATCGACTACACAAACGAAAGCACCTTCCACAACTCAAATGACTTGCAGTGCCCAAACAGACATGCAAGACAGTAGGAAACAGTGTTGCTGGGCTTTGAGCTGGGATAGATAAGAGCCTGGGTGTGAAGCAGTCCAAACCATTGCCAGAGAACTGATGAGCGTATGGGGGAGGAACTGTGGCCAGCCCTCATCTCGACCCCCTTTTTAGGCAGGCCAGCGCGATATGCTGCACTCGGGCCATGTCACCTCTGTATATCTGCATGACTGGGGGACCCGCGCCTCCCCAGTCAGGACACCTCCAAGAATCCTCCTTCCCCCTCTGGAGACCTGGGCTTGTCATGCCAAGGCCCTGCCATACAGACTGCTCCTTCAGGCAAGGGGAGAAACTCAGAAAGAAGCAAGAGTTAAAGAAAGCAATTGCACTTTCTTTTTTAAATACAGAAGACTGTACAAGACATCAGAAAGGATACTAACCTAGACCCCTGGAGGCAACGTCGGTAGCAACGAGGATCGGAGCCTTTCCATACTTGAATTCTAAAAACACAAAACAGAAATACATTGAAACATGTCCTGCAAGTTATACGGCTCAAATTAACAAGAGAAGCACATTTTTAACTTACCATTTAGAACCCAGTCTCTTTCTTGTTGGCTTTTATCTCCATGGATACCCATTGCTGGCCACCTGACAGATGGAAGGTTTCATTGTTAATTGATTCAAGTAACTTCATAAATAACTAAGCAGTTATTACAATAGAGGAGTATTCAAACAGTAAATCAGCTGTCAAGTTCCAATACACACCCATCCCTCCTCATCCTCCTGGTAAGGTCATCACACCGCCTCTTTGTCTCTACAAAGATGATGGTCTTATTCTCCTTCTCACTCATGATCTCCTCAAGCAGGCGGAGAAGTCTAAAAAGAACAAACAAATGCGTCAATAACAAATCAACTAAAATTAAAATGTATTTCAGAGTCAAGACTTTGTGTTTCCAACACTATACCATATTGAGGCCATTGTCACATAAAACCTAGCCAGGAATTTCTCCAACAAAGCAGCTGCAACGACACTTCTGGTTAGACAGGTGCAATACTCACTTGTCTTCCTTCTCTCCATCGTTGCAGACATCGACTATCTGCAGGATGTTGTGGTTGGCGCTGAGCTGCAGTGCTCCAATATTTATCTGGACATAATCCTTCAGGAAGTCCTCGGCCAACTGACGGACCTCTTTAGGCCATGTGGCGCTCCACATCAGAGTCTGGCGGTCAGGCTGCGGAAATAACAGGGTGGTAACAATCAGCAGCACATTCGCTTTTTAATCCAACAATTAACGCCATTTGGTAACTTCTGAGAACGAATGTGCTAGTACAACTGTCGAATTAGTAAAAACGTCCATAAAAAAATTGCTCGGTCATTCAAAGAAGCACTAGATACTCACTCGGATTTGGTCAACAATTTTCCGGATCTGTGGTTCAAAGCCCATGTCCAGCATTCTGTCGGCCTCATCCAGTACAAGGTAAGTGCACCGACGTAGATTCGTCTTTCCTGCTTCCAGGAAGTCAATGAGCCTGCCTGGAGTGGCGATGCAGATCTCAACACCTTAAACAGAAGAGTCATCATGAGGGCAAATCACTTCCACAAAAGATGATCACATTTTTCATTTAAAGTGTCTAGGGGGCGAATTCACAAAGAATGGATTGCGGCCGCTAATAGCACCTTTAACTGCGTGTGATTTGCGCCCGCTATGTGCTCCGTCTTAAGGACCTATTCACTAAAGATATTGCGCGAATGATATACTAGCGCAAACACGCCCATACGGTGTTGGAGCTGAGTGCAGTTTGCTCCTGATATCTGGCAGCGCAGTTGGCACGCGGAGCAGCGGAGTGCAGTTTGCTCCTGATATAAGCATCCATGGGCAGA
>OMLI01087636.1:0-17248 GCA_900302605.1 Rondeletia loricata
ACATAAACCATTCACTATTTTTTATATTTTATTTTATTTTAATTTAACCTTTATTTATTCAGGGAAGGCCAATTGAGAGCAGAGCTCTCTTTTTCAATGGCGCCCTGAGTACAGAGAAACAACAACTATACAAAGAGAAAACTTCAACTTCAGTTGTACATACGTTCATAAGACACAACAAGACAGTCAAGAAAACAAAAACAAAATGACGTATAGCAAAACAAACAATCACATTAAGAAAAGCAAGTGCACTCTTCAGATAGCACACTATTCACCAAGAGTTTAAATTGCTCTAGGGAAATTAGTTTATCTAATGCAAGTGATCTTTGCAGAGCATTCCACTTATGTGGACCATAACAATTAAAAAGCAGATTTTCCTAGTTCACTGTTAACACGTGGAATTTCCAAAAGTAAACTGTCCTGTGAGCGTGTACAGTAATTTGCAGTTTAGATTTTTTAAAGAGATGCAAGGTAAAAAGGTAACTTATTTATAAGTGCTTTGTAAACAAACACTATGCAGTATTGCTCTCTTCGTATAGTAAGTGATGGCCACCCTACCTTCTGATATAGTATACAGTGATGTGTTCTAAATGTATCTCCTATAATAAATTGAAGGGCACAATGGTAGACTGCATCCAGAGGTTTGAGAGTAGAGGCAGCTGAGTGCATATAAATAATGTCCCCATAGTCTAAAACTGACAAAAACGTTGCCTGTACAACTTGTTTTCTACAGTTGAAGGTAAAGCAGGCTTTATTCCTATAAAATAATCCTAATTTGATTCTTAATTTTTTAGTTAATTCAGCAACATGTATTTTAAAAGATAACTTATCATCCAACCAGATTCCTAAATATCTATTTGCTGATACCATTAGTATGGGGATCCCACTAATTGTATTAATGGTTACATCAGAAGGGTTAAGACTTTGGGTTCTTAAAAAATCATGTAATTCGTTTTATCAGGGTTCAGGACTAGCTTAAGTTCAATGAGAGCCTTTTGTATGGACATAAAATCTGCCTGTAAATTTTTAGAGGCTTGGTCTATCGAGGGAGCTGATGAATAAATGACTGTGTCATCTGCATAAAAGTGGATCGCACTATTTTTAACCTTCCAACCTATATTATTTATATACAATGTAAATAAAAGAGGGCCTATAATTGAGCCTTGCGGTACCCCTTACTGACAGAGATTAAATTTGATTTGTGACCATCAGCCACTATAGCTTGGGACCTGCCGGGAAGATAGTTGCGGAACCATTTACATGCATGGTCATCTAACCCAATTGACTCAAGTCTTTTCAAAAGAAGGGCATGATCCACTGTGTCAAATGCCTTAGATAAGTCAATGAACAAAGCAACGCATTTTTGTTTCTTATCCAGAGACAAAGCTATGTCATTCACGACCTTACAGGCTGCAGACATGGTACTATGACCGGGTCTAAAACCGGATTGATAAGAGTTTAAAACAGAATGTTGAGATAAAAAGGAGCGTAATTGACTATTTACAAGCTGCTCTAAAACTTTAGCTAAACATGATAGTTTTGAGATTGGGCGATAATTATTCATATCACTAGTGTCACCCCCTTTATGTAATGGAAGCACATGTGCTGCTTTCAACACTTCCGGAATAAACCCAGTTGGATCTAAATGGTCTGTTCCAGTAGATTTTCTGGGGTCAATACATAGTAAGGCATCTAACACCTCTTTCTGAGAGAACTGCACAAAGGAAAACATTTGAAGTTCAGTATTCATTAAACCGCTATTAGATAATACATTGAATTCTTCAGATGGCAATTTCATTTTATCAAATATATAACCAGATTAAAATGAAATGATGATTAAAAGCATCACACATTTGTTTTTTATCCTTAATAATGGTGGAATCCAAATTGACCAATTCAGGTAAAGACGGGGTAGGATTATGGTTCGGTGATTTAACCGTTTTCCAGAACTTAGCTGGATTTCAGCTACAGTCGGATAGAGTAGTGACATAATAAGATGATTTGGCTTTTCTTATCATCAAAAGGCATTTATTTCTAAGAGTTCTAAAAGACTGCCAGTCTGACTGTAACCCTGTAGCTCGCGCTTTTTTCCATGCCACATCCCTCAAACACAGCATATCAAACATCTCATGTGAGAACCAAGGATTACTCCATTTACAGTTCCATATATACATTATAGTGATGTGCAAGCCTTGGCAGTAGTGAAGCACTATTTGTGACCAAACAGTCAAATGTAAGCTCTTTACCAAAGACCCATACATTTTAAGTGTATTATTAACATATAACAATGCCTCTAGTGTCATAAAAGCCTTGGAATTGAGGCACATTGAGGTGATATAAAATAAATATTGTGAGCATTTATTCATAGATCCCCACTAAACTTCATTTGGTGTGTTGGGGGGAAATAATCAATTATTTGTGTTGTCCTCCAACTGTTAAATGTACAACTGATCCTACCTTACAACTAAAAGCACAACAAGCATAATGAACTCCAGTTCCGTTACAAAACACAACAAAACAAAACAGTATATACACAAGGTGAACAAGCAAACCAGTTGAACAATTTACAAATAACACTGAATGAATACATGAATAAACACAGTAAAAAGCCCAAATGTGACAGATTTGGGCAATCAAACTGCTATGAAGGAAACATCTCTATAATGTTCCCTAAAACAACAAGCTGCCAGTTCAAACACTATGTGTGGCGTGAGTTAATAGGCTGGTCACTACACTGATCGATGTATCCAACATTTAAAAAATGCAAAAGCCACTTTCAATTTTGTGGGCTTATTTAATTTGAAAATTTAGATTTAATGGCTCATCAAAGTTGTAGTCCATTCCTCAAAACGGAAGTATTTTAACTTCTTATTTTGATATTTGTAGGTAAAGTACTAATCATCAATTCATTTTCATAAAATAGTTATTTTATTTGGAAAATACATCAATTTGAAAAATAATCTATATTGCTCTTAATAGTGCAACAACATCCATGACATATGACCATATATATATTCTGGTCTTGGATTCACTACAGAGTGCTGCTAGGATCAACACGGGTGAAAAACAGTTGTGCTGGGATTCTGAATAGTGTGACTTCACTGGCCCATGTGGTCACACCGTCACATTGTGTTTGGTAGTGAGGGTAGTACTTTGTGTTTTTAACTATTAGCAGCAGGATCGCTTTTTCTGTGAGGGGCTGCTGACCAGCTGGACGGTCTTCTCCTTCTGTCTGTCCTCTTGCCGTTTCAGAATTCTAGGAAACACAATAAGGCATAAAGAAGTGTCAGTAATAGGAGTAATATAAACATATGGTTTGCTAATAGAGTGAAAAAAATACATTTCTGCTGTACATTTAAACTGTAAATCTCTACTTTAAGTACACAAAGTAAAGAGAAGGAGACAAAATTATGTGCAGACAGTAATGTGAACCTCTGATTGTGTACTTTACATCAATAATATCAGACATTTTCATTAGAGAGATGTTATGTGACTGCTTTGTGTTGTACTCTACAGAGCCAGTTACTTTTCTCACCTGGCCAAATGCACCATGGACTCCATCACATTGTGTCCGGAGCACGCACTGCACTCATAGAACACCAACTGGCAGTCCTGAAAAAGAACCAAATGATGATGATGGCTATGGTTACCAAAAAAGAGAAAGGGCTCTGTGGTTGAAACAAGCTGTGTGTCTGACCAATTGTTCCCTTTTCCACATTGATCAAGTCAGGCCTCTCAAGTGACATTGAAGTAAATGCTGGACTAATGGCTGTAAGAGAACTATGAAAAATAAGACCATTTCTCATGTGACAATGGTGGCTCACATGGTGCTGGCCAATCTCCATAGAAACTACAGGCCAGATGCCAGAGGGAAAGGAGACAGATGGATTATTTTTTTAAACAGAAAGATGAGGATAAAAACATCTGCAGAATCATTGCGGGGTTGCTTGTACATATAACTTTAGAAATTTAGAAAGTGGGCCACTTTGGGACTGTGGTCTGATTGACCGCAAACTGATGCCATTAGTACAGAGCCTAGAGATTAGCGGGCAAGACAGACAGACCTTGGCTAGTTTCTCGCCCACTACACCCTGGACTTCTCTCTCACTCTCCTTGTCTGTTTTGTTCCCCAGGAGCATGATGGGTATGGCCTCGCCTGCGCCTTCCTATGAAGAGAGAGAGGGAAAGAGAGAGATGGACAAAAAAGAGACATGAGGCTTTCTCTGGAAAGTATATTGCGATAGCGCTGTGTGAAATGTGTGAAATAGGAGAGTGATAATGTGTCTTACCTGTACACTTGTCAGCCACTGCCTGACAGCCGTGAAGCTCTTCTCAGCCGTGATGTCATACATCACAACCACGCCGTCAGCCTTGCGGAAGAACTGCTTAGTGATGCTGCGATACCTGAAGGGACGGAGGAGGAAGCAGACAAGGAGAGAGGAAGTGTCATGTCATGTTTTCACTGTTACTTCAAAAACTCCCAGAAAACTCCCTGTGTGCTTTATCCACAAGCTGCTACTCCATACTCCCAGTGGTGTGACTTGCAAACATAGAGACACAATGTTTTTAAATGAGAAACTGTTGAGGCGCATTAAGTTCAAGATACTCTGACATTTCATTTTGACAGAAATGCTCAGATTAGGCCGCAACATGTACTTATTATAGGACTGTAACTGAGTGAACCAGCACAAAAACACTCAGGGGTTGTCATTTCAACTTTTACCTGAAAAAGGAAGCAAAACAAGACAATATGATTAATGTGTTTTCTGGGAATTCAATAAGTCTTTTCTTTTGAATGGAAGTGAGCAACCTAAACCAAAGTGACAGCTCAAGGACTTCATCAAACTACCATAGTCTACAACAGTAAATTAGAGTTATAATGTGAATAGACATGTTGTGACTCTCTTGTCACATGTGAGAATCTCTTTGCCTTCATCTCCTGCATTGATACCTCACCTCTCCTGTCCTGCTGTATCCCACATCTGCAGCGCCACCTGGCTGTTGTCCACAGTTATTGTCTTCACACTATAGTCTATGCCTGCACATACAGACAAGACATTTTTTGTCAGCACATTCTGGTTCTTCAAATACGCTACACGATGTCAAACACATAGAGATAAACCAATAAGAAAATGTTGACAAATACTCTACACAATGAATTTAATTCATAATTCATATATTGCTATAATTTTTAAGGTATCAAATGTTCACATACAAAAGGATATCAGATCAAAGGAAGAAATTTTAATTACTGAATTAAATTTGTACTCGAGAAAAAAGCTGGAGCTTTTTATTACTCACAAAGTACTACTTAATTATTTACGTACAATAGAACTTCAAAGGCTTAACTAAATTACTTCTGTCAATGGTCTTAGAGTACTTTCTATTTGTTGCTGTATCTAGGTCTCTATGCAAATCTGACATCAAAAATAAATCCTACAACTTTTGTATTATGTCTGCTGTTCTCTGAATGAACTTTTGAGGGTTTTATTCTGGACAGTCCACACTATTAAAGCCAGCTAGCTGTCTGTTTTCACCAGGGAATTACAGGACCCTTGACAGACAGTGTGACTTCACAAGCCTTATCACATGCTGCTGTCTGGCCAGAGTGGTCTCTGAAACGTATCAAGTCTATAAACGGTAGTGCAACAGTTCATATTATGCTTCTAAGTTTTAAGTGATTACATGACATACATCACAGTGGGTCATGGTATACAGTAGGATAATGTATAACAGTAAGGGGGTCACAACATATAATGTGTATAGGCCAGTTAGAAGCAAGTCACAGCATGAGTCTATTCAGCTTCATATTGTGACCTTTCTTTGCTGACACTGCTGCCCTCAGTCTACCCTGAAATAGCCATTTTTAATCTACTTTCTACAGTGTTAAACCAACTGGCACATTTAATAGCTGAATAGCTGAGTAGGTCAACACATTGAGGGGTGAGAGAGCCTGTGGTCAACCACAGGGCTTGGTCTTTAGATGCCTTTGTTCACAGGAACTGACATGGGGCGTGTGTGTGTGTGTGTGTGTGTGTGTGTGTGTGTGTGTTGTGTGCTTCTTACCAACAGTAGCACAAGTGCCAGGGTAGAAGCAGTCATCACAGAATCGTCTAAGGAGAGAGGTCTTTCCTACACTCGAGTTCCCCACCAGAACGATCTTGAAGAGGCGATCAGGTGGCAAGGCAGCAGCCTCCTCCTGAATAAACAGAGGGATTATGGGAGCAGGGATTGGGGGAAGGGCATGGGAATTCCCATTTAACAGTCAGTGAAGTGGCTAAGTTCTTTGTGTGGGGTAGGGTACATCAGGGTCATAGATACATAATGATGTCCCCTCACTGAGAAACTCAACACCTGTCTCCCCCTTATCTATTGCCTGGTTTGACTGGAAAAAAACGGGGATTTATGAACATCCTGTACTATACAGACTGACCTGGGTTTAGAAAAAACAAAGCCAAACAGGCTGTCTGAATACTGTCAAGCTAACCTCAGAGGAAAAGGGGAGCTTTCTGCATTTCAAGGAAACAGTCATGTGTAAAGACAACTTACAGTAACTTTATTCCTGTCCTCCTTAACTGTTGGTCGCAGAATAAAAAGGTATTCAAAAACAAAGTCATCATTATTCTATATCAAGCATTCCCTTGTGTATATGTGGGTCACTCTGTGTATGCAGGCTTACATTTAGACTAGTCTCCTTGCCAACAGGCTGACCCCTAGGAGAGGTGGGGGCGTCCCTTTCTCTCGCAGTTCCCTCCCGCTGTTGCTGCTGGTAAGATGACGAAAGAGGGTAGATATCGCTCATCACTAAGTCTACATTCTCCTCCTCTTCTGCGGCCTCCTCTCCTTCGCTCCGCTCCCAGAGTGGGGCCTGGGCCTGATAGTCATCCTGGAGCAAGTGGGGGAGGTGGTCCTCCTCGATGGAGATGATCCTCTGGAGGTGCCCACATCTGCGGGCTGGTGGTCTGCCGTCTATCCTCTCCTCCCCCAGGCAGGAGCTGTTCAATAGGCTCTGCCTCTTAGAGTCGGGGGCCAGCTCCTCCTCATCCTCACTACAGATAGAAAGAAACGCACAACAGTTACTAATAGGAACAAAACCGACATCATACACATACAAGTCTTTATTTCTGAAATTTTTGAAACGGAAGAGACACATTGATGATGCAAAAATAAAGGTTGTACAGGTCTGTCACATACATACAATAGCCTACATTCCATTTGACACATTTTTTCATCTATTTTATCAAAACATAAAATACAAATAAAATAAAATAAACATTTACTGTATTCAGCTAAAAGCCATTCTGCCCACAGATGATACTGGAGTGTTCACTGTTGGGTTGTCAATGTAAATATGGCTTCAACAGAGAAGACTAATGTAATTTGTATTAAAAGCATCTATCAGTAATGGTTTACCTTTTGAAGATGTTTTTGTTTGTGTGTTTCACAGTATTTAGTAATGGCCTCTGGTTCCAAGCTGGTGTTTTCTTAGAATTATTTGGGTTCTGTGGAATCAAAACATTCAATTTTTATCAGATTATGGTATGAGGGGATTCTGGGCTCTGGTGATCACTTTCACCTTTTTTGTTTCTACGATCCTTCAAACAGAATACATTCAGTAGATGCAGGGGAAATTAAAATAATCCAGTGAATGCATTCTGCTGTCGCATATAAACACATACCTGATAGCACATGTCCCTTTCATCTCGTAAATGTTTGTTCATTTCCCTGGATACGACAAAGAAATACAGATATTGAAGACAGAGTGAAAACTGTTTTGGCCTATTATGCAATTTTCTATCATTTTCATTTTGAAATGTAATGTCTGGCCTTGTTGTGATGTACTGTTTGCTGTTCAGCACTTTACTGAGAATCAGCCCTGATCTGATGGATCTGATGTGTCTTGCTCTCCCTCACATTCATGGGGAAGGCCTTCTCATGGGTAATTGTGATACGTCTGTAGGCTAAAGGTTAGAGAAGTATGCTCTATGCTTGAATCCCTGGACCAGCTATGCAAATATTGGTAGCACTCTCCACTCCCGCAACTATGTTGAGGAAGCTACATACCCCCCAGCTGTATCAGGGGAGTTGGCCAGCAGTAGAAGACTGTGAAATGAGCAGCTCCCAGGTAGAAATGTCTGCAACTAATTGAGCATTAAGCAGAGCATTTCTGAAAAGGAGCTTACATGCTCAGCAAGTCTTCTTGATAAACACATTTTGAAGCTCTGAAATTCATCAGTCTTGCTTTGCACTGTGACCATTCAGGAATAAAGTGAATTGCCAACAGAGGTGTTACTGCACATTATACAGCAGCTAGTTTTGGCTGAGCAATACTGTTCTGAGGCATTCCACCCTCAAAGGTATGGGTAATTAGGTAATTCTTGGTACCTTTTCACTAAACCATTTATTAGTAATGGTAAGGTTTTGGTAGCAACCACAATAAAAAACTACCGGTAAACACTTTTGTCACTTTGATTTTCTAAAAACATTGAAGCAAGTAAAGCAAATTGTTATGCTATTTACGAGAACAGTATCCATGTCACTTTACTGTATATTGGTTAAATGGGTTAATGCTTAAATGGTTCTCTAAAGTGGGCCCATCTGCCACAACTGTATCTCTTTTACTCTCCTGATCCATACCTCAGCAGGTCCAGTTGTTTTAGCAGGCTCGCTCGCTCCCTCTGCAGTCCCTCAGTCACCCTGTACATTTCCCTGTCCAACAACAATGCATTCGCTATTACTGTGGCTGTGGAAAACGCTCTGTGACTAATCCGACATGTGTTCTAGTTATGCTTTATCAAAAACTGATGAGAAAATTCGAGTTTGATGATGATAACATCAAGCAAGTGGATTCTGCATCATTTAGTCAAAGTTTATGAGACCATGCAGAGAAAGGCAAAAATAACTAAGATATCACAGCACTAAAAAATCTGGGCCTAAGACTTCTCTCTTACAATGAATACTGGTGTATATCTGACAATTATCAGGCAAAGTTTCAGTGGAATCATAAGCATATAGACACATACAAGTAATCGGGGCACTTGCAGTGCAGATAAAATGGCTACTATTGCTACCAGTCTCTCTTCATGCCTGTCAGCATCACCAAGTAATTGATTTTTACAATTTTGTTGACGTTGGTACCATCATAACAGGCAGGCTAACAAAAATACAAAATAGATTTTTTTAGCTTTGGTTCACTGATAATATAAAGATATATGGTTAGGAAGGGAATTGCAGCAAATACATCGCCCTCTTCTGGACACGAGGAACTTGTGATTGTATCATGATCAAGAAACAAAAAACGAGGGGCCAAACAAGGACGTTATAAGAAGCCCAGGTAAATAAGACTAGCTACAACTCACATCTCCTTCTGCTCGTGGAGGGGTGAGGACTGCTCCTGCAGCAGACTCAGCTGTTCGTGTGCCAACATCAGCTCTTGGCTAATGTGTTCCAGCTCCCGTGCCAACTCGTCATTCGTCTGCTTCAGCTTCACGTTCTCCATCTTGGTCACATGCTGCTCACTGTGCAGCTCCTGGCACTGACACTCCAACTGGAGAGAGACCGCGGTCAAAAAAGACAGAGGAAATCAATGTTCAGGTTTTATTGCTATGCCAAACTGAGAGTTGGAAGTTGTTTCAGTGCAGTCCACACTAGGGTTAAACCCATTTATCGGGCCGATATTGGCCTTTTATTAAATATTATCGGATTATGTATATAATTAAATATCCTATCGGCCAGCCATCATCATCCACTTCCTCCCTGACCATAGCAACATAAAGTCTTTAACACCTTTCTTTGCACATTTTATTTATTTTTTCAATAATGTTTTCTGCATATTAATTCTTCATTACAAACTAATTATTCAAAGGCCTAATGTATCCTGGAGTTTTGCCTACAATTGAATAGGTGGGGTAGATCACCCTGCAAGAAATCAGCTAACTCTAAAACAATTTCATTTGTATGGGTTTCATTGTGAGTTTTAGTGTCACATGGTCTAAATACTGTTTCAGAGGCTTTTTCACTCTGCCAATAATACAATTCTGGGGGAAACACTGAATGCTTTTTATTATAAAATATCAGCTATCAGCAGCTTCAATCCAACAATATCAGTATCAGTAATATCAGTCAAGCCCTAGTCCACACTCAAGAACAAGAAATCCTCAGACAATTTCAGGGAAAATAAGGGATACAGTCCAAGGAAATACGGTAAGAAAATGATTGTCAAGTGGTTGTTTTTAAGTTTCTTAACACTCCAAGGCTTTAAGGGACATTAGAGGGGATATCAGGGGACACAATTAACAGATGGACATTTGTGAGATTAAAAGCAGCCACAAGCAAACACAATCTGATAATATTTGATTAGAAATTACAAGAGTCATTTCAACCATTGTGCTCTGAGCTAACACAGATAGTGCATGGCTGATGAATGTGCGTGGCTGATGAATGTACAATGACCATGATAACCCAAAATCAAAAGATGAATATGATGTAATTAAGAATGGCCAACACAGTTGTTAGGAGTAGATGGCGTAATGTGCGGAGAACACACAGATACAACTACTGTCAGACAGCAGTCTGCCTCTAAATATAGACCAACATGCTGCTTTTGAACCACAAACCCCAGAACAGATACAATAGGGAGTGTTAATCATGCTAAACGCTTTTTATGTTGTGCCAGCCTGTATACCAGTGTCTGGATGCCTGCTCTGCAGAGACTGGCAGCTTGGTAAAGAGGGGGCACTCAACTGCTGACAAAGTAATTAGAGGTGCTACGGAGCTGTGAGGAAAATAAAAGTCCTTGCTGACTTGAACAAAATTAATTTCAATTAACTAATTAGCCTTAAAAGCCTGAGTGGATTTCTGTGACTGGAGGTGAGAATGCAACTATTAACATCTATCAGTTTCTATTAAAGCAAGCAGAAACCCATTGGTGAAGCATTGATTAGATGCCTGAGACAAGCATTTGATAAAACTGTCCAAATAACACCTCCTCCTAATTGTGTGTTAATGGAAAACAAATGGTGCTGTGCAAATCAATTAACTTGTGATGTAACCCATCTCGGTTGCCAGTTCTTTCACAATAGACTGTGGTTAGACTGTGTGTACATTTCTGTCTCTATAAAATTAGGTGTGACACTACAAAACAAACCTTTCCATGGCCATAATGTGGGGAGTGAACCCAGCCTTTCTCTGGTTATATTGTAGACATATAATTCATGTTATTGCTTAGCCTACTGTGCTAAAGTTAATTTGTCAGGGTGGGCATACAGCATTTATTGTGATTACTGTGTTATATGTTGATACTTTAATAAGTCTGGTGATTGTACAGTGGAACTAAATAGTGTTTTAATTTTGTATTTTCTTTATTATAGAATTTTGTTATGTTGTTTAATGTGTCTCAAGTGTGTTCCTACTGTGACAGTTGAATTTCCCTATGGGATAAATAAAGTATCTGTCTGTCTATCTATCTCTCTATCTATCTATAAGTGGGAGGCACTTTTGCTTGCTCTCACTCACCCTTCTCTGTTTCTGGAAGAGCTGTTCCAGCTCTTTCTGCTTACTAGACAGCTGCAGTTCCAGGTCTTGACTGCGAGACAGGAACCGCTCATAATCCTTCAGCACAGGGAGTTCAGAGGGAGACAAGAGGATAAAGCGCAAGGGTGAGGGGAAGATAGAGATGTATAGTATGTGTCAGACAGAGTCAGGAACAAAGAGATAAGTCAGTTCAACATTAGTAATAGGTCTGTACCTGCAGCAGAATCCGGTCTTTTTCTGTTTTTATTTGCTGCTCCATTTCCTCATATAGGCACTGGATCTCATCATCGTGTGTTGCTGCTTTCCTGTATGGTTACATTCAGATATGACTCTGTACCTTATGTTAAATGTGTATGTGTATATATATATATATATATATACACACAGTATATATAACCAATTCTGTTTTGGTTTCTGTAATTGTTTAATGTGGGCTAGAATTAATACCCTTTCACTCTGCCCTCAGAAACAACATGTCTATCAAGTTAATCTTTCAAGAGCACAAAACATAAGAATGAATAATACCCGTATGATGTAACTACATGAATACAGTTCACTTAAGTGATGGTTGCACATTAATTAGAGAGCCACTTCACAGCTCATCATCAATCTGGCCAGCTTTAGTCAGCCAAATACTCCTGTGTTAATTATGTTATGAGAATGGCTCCAATTTTGTCTCACAAAACAGTGACATTATCAGATTAGACACCTCTGTCTGCTAGGTTACCTTGAATTTAACCACAGTGCCCCATCGTGACACCGGCAATGCATAACCAGTTCCCTAAATCTTAAACATAATCATATCCAATGATGCACAATTCCCTATTATAATAAAAACATACAAAGATGTCCCTTGACCTTTTGAGAGCGCTCTCCATCTCCCTCTTCTCCTGGTTGACCTCTTTGATCTGGGAAGTCACTCTGGCCAGGAAGTCCTCAAAGTTGGATAAGAGGTGTGGTTCATCCCGGCGCAGCTGGGCCCACAAACTACGCACCTCACCAGGACTGATGGGATAGGATGAAGGAGCAGGTGAAATCAAGTTTAGTCTCACTGTCAAAAGGTTTTTGGAAATGACATGTACTGTCTTTGTTATGAGGTTGCAGTAGGGAGTGCTCTCCTTTTATGAAGAAAACTAGGAAGAATGTGGCGAGAATGAGGATAAGCTGAACTGTGCTTAAAAGACGGGAACAAAATGTTACAGTGGGTGACCGAAGTCAAGGAAAAGGTCAATCCAACACAATCAGATACATAAAGAGCAGCAGGTAGCAGATGATAGTGGTTGTCTGTTGGCTGAAACCAGGGCTTTGCTTTTAAAAGGCAAGGTCAAGATGTTCTTGGCCTTGAAAAATCCAGTCACTATTGCACCTTGGAGCCACGCACTGACAAGACAGCAAAAGCTAAATGCTGAAGTCAAACACTGATTTAAAAACTTAATAATAAACTCAATAAAAAGTCTACTTGTGAGACTATCAAAACTGCATGATGAAGGAAACTCAACGGGAATTCAGAAACAACTAAGAGAGTAATTACATTTCTACAGGAAACAATGAAATGTGCCTCTGGCCTATGATAAGGGAACAAGTCAAACAAATCTCTGGAAGACTCTTCAACAATTACAAATCCTTAACTAAACTCTAAAGTGGCCAATATCAACTTTGGTTAGTGCTTCACAAAGTGATCTCAAATGTCAGTATACATCTCCAGTTCAAACCAGGTAAGTGGCAGTCAATAGGATGTACAATCTGACATCCTCCTCCACTACTGTTTACTTTTATCGAGTTGCGGTTGTTTGCTAAAGGTGAGTCTAATAATGCATTCTGCTCTATCTCTTTCTTCCTCACATGACGATGGCTGAACAGACCATAGCTAGAGTTACTAGTGGCCAGTTATCATTGTGTGAAATACCTAAGCAGAGAAAGTACAGTGATGATGATTTAGTCAAGGTTGAGCAGGCTTTTTAAGTGTGATGATTTTCTGGAAATGACAGAAGCTTCCTCCCAAATCCTGAGGTTTCATACTACGTTTATATGCTCAAACAGAATATTATAAGGAGACTTGAATATCAAGGCAGTCACACAGTAATACCGAGAGGCAGGGCGTGGATTGCTCAAAGGCACGCCTTTGCCTGAGAGTAGAAACTTCCAACTCTTGTTTGTTTTGCACAGCTGATTTCAGTCTCACGCTAAGTCACCAAAATTATTTTGTGGACTTAAGCAGACGTTGACAAAGGGTTCAAAGATATGAGGTAGACCTCACAACACAGACTAACAGGCATGCACATACATAATGTGTTGTGCACACAATCACAAGCAGCACTCACTCTTCAAAGACGCTGCTGGCTCCTAGGCTCTCCAGAAGCATGCAAAAGTGTTTCTCCTCTTCGTCCTCGCTGGCTGCCAGTCTCTCCTCCCATTGGGTCTGGTACAGGGCCTCTGGTGAGCTCTTACACGTGTTTGTCTCTCCCATCCCCTCCTCTGCAGAAATCTTCTGGCCAAACAAAAATTCACCTAGAAAACCGAGAGCTTAGGTGCACATTCAGAGCATCTAGGAGCAAGACTACCACTATTGATGATACTATAAATTGTGTTTCAAGCACAAAATTGATTAAAAACGTACTGAGGCCAGAGGAGAACTCGTCGAGCGTGAGGTACCCATTGCCATCAGAGTCCAGGGTATCAAATACATTCTCCAACTCATCTGCACTGAGAGGGAGCTCTCCGTTTAGCCTCTATTTAACAAGACACAAAGCACAGCTGCTATTGGCAAGACCAAGGACTCAAGGACATTAACTATACGGTAGCTATAACAACTGCTACCTGACAGTCATTTGTGCACTAGGCCATCACATGCAATGGAACAGTTGAGGATTCCTTCCCTTATAGTTTTGTGGCCAGTCACAATTAGATACTGCTCTAATAACGTAGAATGCATGTCACATACCAAACAATTAATGACATATTTGTTTTTTGTTTTTTTTATTTAACCAGGAAATGCTTGCTGCACATGCACATTCTTGTTCAGCAGCACACTGCTTCACACACAGTTCACACCTGGGAGCTTCTCAGCCTTCTATGGTTAACAACTGAGCGGCTCCACTGGAACGGTCGGTGGTTAAGTGCCTTTGTCAACGGCCCCTCGACTGTATGACATTTTGAGTAGAGTTCGATGCTTTTTGAGAAGTGGGGTGTGACGCTTGTTCCCTTACCAAGAGGTTAATAATCCAAGGGGACACCATAGCGTGAGAACCACCCAAAAGACATTCTGACCATGAAAATAAACCTGAAAAGCCAACATAGCCACACCTTTGTAAGCTGCGAAGGCTTGGTTTTTGGTGCAATGTTTACACTGCTCCAAATGTTGACTGAGCCCACCCATAGTATCCATGGTAGGGACAGGGGACAGGAGAGCATCTAAGACTATCGGCTGTTCATTCCTTGTAAATTCTGTTATCTGAGCAGAACATATCCCTTATGTCAGCAATGTCCAAACTGTGCAGAATGTTAAGGCTTCCCTGTTGGTCATGGTGTGACAGTTATTGTTAAGACGTGAGCATCAACAGAAAATACTGTGCCTAAAACAGTCACACAAAATATCTAGGCAGTTGTTAAAAGATACTGCATAAAGGATGCAACTGAATGTAAGCTGTATTTCTTATTTAGATGTCTTGTCATCTACAACCTTTGATGACAGTTGTCTGTAAACTAGTATGTATTGAAACCCCAAAATATTACTAATAATTTATATATATATATATAGTTTTTAATTGTTTTCCCCTCTTCATCATAAGGAGAGACTAGAAACACTGTACATAAATTGCATATAATTATAAACTCTTAATTGCAATTTACTTATGATCCAAATCTGTACAGAAAATGTAATTCATACATGCACTGCAGTGTTAGGCTATTATATATAACAAACTTTCCAGTAAGTTCACAAATTGTCATATAAATAGTGAAAGGGATAGGACCACTATGCAGCCAGCCCTCTAATTTCCATCCATTATCATAAACACCGGATCAAAGCTATCTCTCTATGGAGATATTCTTGTCGGAGCGTGAGCCTACAAGTGCTTCATCAAAGGATTATCCACAACAGGGATGATGAATATCCCAGGGGCAAGTGAATCTGCACAATAATGTGAGCGGAGGAGCTGCATGACAAAGCTTCTGCATGGCTCTCTGTGCTTGGCTCACACTGTGGCTCCCTCTCAGTCTCTTTTATGCCATATTGAATAAGGAGCACATGTCCTATCCATGTCCTGTTCAGCATCATTAATGAGCACCCTGTGCTCCCTGTAGTCTATGCCAAGCCTGGCTGAATAAGCAGTTGTTTGTCCTTAAAAATGAGTACAAATCTAAAGTGGATTTGCCACAGGTGTTCTTGATGTCTATGTAAACATGATGTGCTCATTGTCTAGGAATGGGACCAAACAGTATTGATATTTCATGATTGATTAAAAAGAAAAAAAATGTGTTCTCCACAAGTTACTAAACTCAGTAACAAATGTGTTTTTATTAATTTCCAGGGTATTAAATGCATCTAATTGTAATCCATGCTTTGTTGAAGTAAAACCATCTAATTTCACTTTGTTTAATTCCTTACATGCAACAAGGATCAATCTTCACACACCAACTTAAAACATTACAGCTCAATAATGAAGGTCCGTGGCAGTCATCCCCGCATCAGCAATCTCACCTGCATGTCCCGTCGGGTGATGAAGCCCTTGTCCTCGATGTCGCACACCTGGAAGAACTCGTGGGTTTTCTCCAGGATAGTGTTATGTCCCCCGTCCCCATTCTCGCTCTTCCGCCGGTCACTCTCACGTCCACCAGCCTCTTCGGTGCTTCCATGCCGGTGCCATACAGGTCGGGACACTGTGGTGGTAGTGTTACTGGCAATGGCACAGGTAGCAGTAAAAGCTGCCATGGTATTTGTGAGTCTGTTCACGTGTGCGTCTCCCCCGAGTCCTTCACATGAGACAGGTACAGGCAGAGGAGTGGAGGGAAGAGATCCAGGACAAGTAGAGCTTCAGGCTGCTGTACATCAGAGGCTTTCAGCAATGTCACTGCTTGTCATCTCTTAGCAACCACCTCTTTAATTAGTCGATGAAGCCTAGGAGAGAGACAGGAGGAGAGACTTCCGCTTAAATAGGTCGAACCCTCCCCCCACCAGGGAATATACTTTATCGTTGTACTATATGATGAAGTACTTAATGTGGTCTTATTTTTTAATTTAATAATGAAGTCATGCATTAAAAACATGTTTCATTCCAAAAGAACAGTATGTCAAAAACGAAGTACAAAATGCAAAGAAAACAACAACAAATTAATCAATCATAGAAAATGATGAAAAAACAAATCATGACTATATCACCATCATCTCCAGCAGTCGGATCACTCAAGAGAAGCATAAACATTAAAAGAGCAGGCACTAGAGAATTTAACTAGTGTATGCATATCATAGTCATACAGATATCAGACAGAAGGGTATCATAATACAGTTATCATAATACCGTTTCAATCAGTTATACCAGTAAACCAGATATGCAAAGACAGTTTAGATGCCCCATGAATGTATACAGAAAGCAGATGGCTTGGGATTATCATGATCTCCCATATTACATTATGTAAAGTTGAATATTCATTGATGTTAAGAAAAAGTTGACAGAAGTGACACTGCCTAATTGAAGGATCTACCTCATCTGGTAAGCAA
>OMLI01087638.1:0-13105 GCA_900302605.1 Rondeletia loricata
TCGATTAGATTCGTTACGCTACATCAAGTAACCAGAAAATAGTTCCGGTTAAAGCGTTTAGCCGTCAAAATAAAAGCCCGGAAATGTAAATAACAAATGTATTTAGCCTTCAAAATAAAAGCTCGAAAGTTTACATGTAGAAATCTCTCTTTATCTTTCTCCCTCTCTCACCTCAGACGCTCATAGTCTCATCAAGCGGTTTTGTTAATTGGGGTTTTATTTGCTCAAGCATAATTACAATGAAACATTTAACCCTCTTCATAGAAAATATCAAGATATATATTGTATATCGCCATTCAGCCTAAAAATATCGGGATATTATATTTTGTCCATATCGTGCAGCCCTAAGAGACACCGACAGGGTGAATCAAGATCCTGACCTGAAGGAGTATATTTTGCAATAAGGACCCGCTCCCTGTACATTATTACACTTATTACATGGCTACTTACCAAAGGCAATCATTTGACACAAATTAATAATTGGAAATAATTTTATTACAACCTACTTTACAAGTTAACGCCAAAAAAATTGTTCAGCAGGGCTGCAACCATAGAAACACCTGCACCTGTAGCAGAACTGTAACCATAGCAACATAAACATCCAGTAAAATTGCTGTTCAGTCTCTTAACCAGTAATCAAATGTTTCATGTTCTCTGAATAATGTATGAGTAATAATGGGAACATTTTACGTTTCTAAATCAACTAAATTGACCAAACTTCTTGACTGCAAAGTGATGTGATTACATGTGAAACAACATAAATAACAGACTTCAGAATGTGTTCATTGGTTCAGAATTGAGCATTCAACAAATTAGTGTAATAAAGGCTATTAGCGACCATAGACTTGATATATGCCAATAATTGGCTGCCTGCGGTCAAATGTTTAATACCCCCTCCCTAAGAAATGATCATAGTCCTAAAACCACCCCCATCTCCTCAGAGAACCCAGTGACCAACTTGCCCTGCCAGTGTCCCGTCCACTTAGTCCTTAGATTTATCTCTCAACAAGCAAAGGGCACCTCCGCCAGAGGCTGCACTCTTCTACAGCAGGCTTAATGACTTGTGTCTATTAATCACCTGCCACTCGCCCCAGCACAGTGACTTAATTAAGATGATCTATCAGAGAGGAGGGGATGCTGGCACAAATGGTGATCACACTGATGCCCACTGTCTTTTACAATGCAGACAGGCACAGTACTGGGCTCAGTACTACAGACTGCCAAGGTCAGTGTTGTTATGTCTGGGAGAGGTATGCCAACTATGATCCATAAAATAAACCATAAACCATAAAAATAAAAATCATCTGGTAGCCTCAAAAGGTGTGACCTGGGCTTCACTGACCTGTGGCAATTGCATTTACAATAATGTTACATTTCATCCCATAAAGAGAAGTAAAACTTACATTTTGTCTCACCTCTTGCAAACTATATGCAAAAATGAGGTATATTCTTTAACCAAAATACCATCAAAAGTCACTGGGAGGTCTAAGCATAGGGTGTGCCAGTGGTGCTCGATGCCTGTTCCCATTTAGTTTTGCACACATGCACACACACTCACACACAAACATACAACCAGGGTATGATTCTTGATCACATTTTGGTGCCAAACCCTCTACAAGCTTCTCACCAAGCCCAGAATTCAAGATGTATCGCCATCATCAATCCCAGTCTGGCTTGCCTCACCCATTCTAAAATCAATTGCCTTTTCATTTGAATTAAATACCCTAAAATTGCACAACAGCCTTTTTTTTCAGAGTGGGTTGTTTGGGGACAGAGAGTCAAACTGTGTACAAGACATTCTCATGGATCAAAGCTTATATTGGCCACAAAGGCCTGAGTTCCTTTCTTTAAAATCAATGTTTATCAAGTGAAAGCCTCACACTTTTTGGCTTTGAACTTGAAATTCGCTTGACCCTCATTTTGACTCCAAGTGAGACTATACTATTTTAATCGGCAAGCAGCGCAATAAGACATACTCAGCCAGACCTCAGAATGAGTTTCGCTTTACATGGGGGCCACAGTAAAAACGAGCTTTCAGCAAACAAACAACAGGGGTCCGCTGTGATTGTTGAACCGGCGATAGCAGCATCAGCATTCCTCTCTATGTCAGACTGAGCTGAGGCCCGCGGGCAGGCCAGTCAGCAGGGCTGGGCAGAGGTCTCTGACTGTCTGGAAGAGCTTTAATACATCTGTGGGAAACGGCCCCCGGCTCGCTTCTGGTTTGCCAAACTTGTTCTCTGGTCTATAACCTCCACAGTAGGTTTGAAGGGAGCAGTGGAGTCGACTGGGCTTGTAACGAGTCTGGCTGTGTGTGTGTGTGTGTGTGTGTGTGTGTGTAGGGTTGATGGGACAGAGGAGGTATTTGTAGCTTTTGGGGGGTTCACTGTATAAATGGTACATTACACTCCAACACCGCAGACCTCCACAGAATACCACATGGCCCCTGCTCTAGCCCCCTTCTCACAGAGCGGTTCTCGTGTTTTGAGAACACGTGGGAAATTCGGCTACAAGTCGGAAAACACATAATGTTCAAAATCAGTAACCATCAATCATTCTGTTTGGCTTATGTTTTATGCCTGAAACAGTCGGTTTATGGTTCCAGAGAGAACTGGGCTGAATGTGAGCTATGCGGCCCGTCTTGAGCTCCTTGGAAGTGGATTACAGTACGGGGATGGTTTAAGAGGCTAGTGGCAGACCTTACATAACCCCCCTCCCTGCCTTCCCTGGACACTGCTGACACCTTTAAAAAGTGGCTAAAGACCCATCTTTTCCGTATGGCCTTTGTATAGTTCCCCTGGAGGGGACTTGCCTTGAACAGTGAATGTTCCTGGCTGAGTAATCCGCTCGCTGGCTGACGGACTGACTCTCCATTGTTGAGGTGCGCGTGATGTTGCGTGTTGAGCAATGAGGGTTGTGGTACACAAATGGGCCTGGCGTCAAATGGGATTGCATAACCATGTTCTTTTGTGTTTTAACTTGTTTTTTAAATTCATATTGTTTTTATTATTGCTTGTGAAAGCACTTTGTGACTCTGCTCTTGAAAGGTGCTATATAAATAAAACGTACTTACTTACTTACTTACTTACTTCCAACAACTTTGTCCTGTCTCAAGCTGTGCCTCCGACCCCCCCAGTTTACCGAGCTGTTCATGGCCATCAACACCAGAGGCACCGCATGAGCTTTACCCAGCTGAATATTAATACAGTGAATCATCATATACATCTTAACAACAATATTTTTCCTGTCAACTTAAGGTACAAAATAATCATTAGCAATTCAAACCAGCATCCAGCTGTGGTTGAGTTCTCAATTATTTATTGAAAGCGTTAAAATCGAAGCACAGACAGGCAAGATGAGAGTTGCAGGTATACTTAATGACTCAAACAGGAAAAAAACTGTTGGATAACATGACAGGCGACGTAAAACAGTGTGAAATATTGTTAATGCATGATATTAACTGATTATGTTTAATGCCGTGCAGTTTTTCAAGATTGTGGAAAATTGCATAATTACATGGTTTGCCCTGAATTCCTGATAAATATTTAGGTGTTTGGTAAATTTATGCACTACAGATTGGTTCTACATAGCCACAGAGAAAAGGAAGAGAGCCAAAGCTATCATGTTTCTCATGACCCAAGCATACTGAGAGACTTAAGACACTGTTTTTACCTAAGACACAAACCCTCTCCTCCATTCAGAACACAGTGATTTCACATCATGCAAAAAGACAGCTGGAAGTGATGGCAAGTGCTGTATTTATGTGTACTATATACATACTTAATTCTTACAATTATGCATCCATGCTACCTAGTTGGCATAAAGTACTAAATATAGCCAAATGACCTGTGTGTTTACATAAAGTTCACATAACTACATAAAGAAAAGAAATACTAGGAGACGTTAGATTTCAATGCCCTCACTGCAAGTCAAACACATTCTGCTCTGCTTGTTTTTGTGTTTTGTATTCTCCTGTATCCTCGGGGTCTAAACATTGTCATCCCAGGAAATAGAGAGCAGACTGAGCTATCCTGTTGGGCAGGAGGTCTTTATCTTTTTGTGTATTTGCTCAAGCCTACTCCATAAACACTGTTGACCTGCTTCTGAATGAAGAGTATGCAGCTTGTAGTTACGGCCCCATTAGCAAGTCAGCTGTTTGTTTTCTCTAGTGTTTGACCAGGCAGAAGACTGTACACCCACTAACTACAAACAGACATTGGCCAACGTCACTAGACCGGTGTGGAGCTGGCTGTTGGCTCAAGCTAGGCTTGCTGAGACACATTTATCAAGTGTATCAAACGAAAAGTGATGTGGATGCAATCTTGCCTTTCTAATCCTAATAAATACAATGGTGAGTGATTCAAAATCAGCACCTATAGGAGGGGTAGCTTGATAAATATGGTTTAATGCTCATGCATGGTCAAAGGGCTTGTCTGCTGGTTATCAAAATAATGCATATATCAAAATACCAGTTTGGTTGTTGAACATTGGTAGTGAAATTGAATTGTCCAAACTGACGCTCACCCACTTAGCTTGATACATGACATTGAGTAATAACAGCTTTCGCCCTCAGTTAGCACAAGGGCCTTGGACCGTCTGCTGTACAATAGACGGAAGATAGGTTTAACATCTGTGTGTCCCAACCACAGACAGGGAGGGCTGTAACTCAAGCCAGAGTGAGACAGTGGGAGCAGGCTGGTGGTGGAGGCTGCTAGAGCGCTTTAGACCGGCAGCCTCTCCTGGGTCCAGCCTCTCCTGGGCCCAGCCTCCTGGTAATGAATGCTATTCCTGCAGATCAGCAGTAATAACGGGGTGCCTGCTGGAGGCAGCGGGGGATGTGGCCCTGTGTTTTGTCTAACCCCTAATCGTGTTTTCGCCCCAGCGCTGGCATGCACACTTCCTCTTCCTTCCCGTCCTAATGTTTTTTCGCGGCGCAACCCCCCCAACCAAACCGCCCCTTAAACCCACTCACCCTACCAAGCTGCAGCACGACGTTGGCCTTCCAACAACCCCCCCCCCCACCTCGGTCATGTTGTCTCTAGCGCTGGTGTGAGGCTGCATCCGTGGCGGGACAGAGCCACTGAGTTACCCTGTTGTTTTCTTGTCATCATCCAAATGCGGGCAGTACTCAGAAAGCCACACAAGCGGCTAAAAGATTATGCAGGGCGGAGAACAGAGGACGAGGAGCCAGAAGACAAAAGGGCACAGGGGCAGCATCCAACAGCCTGCTGCTCTGTCATTTCATATTTCATCCTCTCACCCTGTCATTTAATTTCAAATAGAGGATGAACAGCCACATAAGAATCACCCGAGTGCACATATCTGACTCTGTATGCGTGTTGGGGAGAAGAATGCGATCTGGGTTGATGGAGATGGGTAGGAAAGAGACCCTGTGCCTAACTCAGAGTTAGCAGCTGCTTATCTCCTGATGGGCTCGTCCTGTGTTTATCAGCAGACTACAATGTGGCCCCTGACCCCGAGCTGTGGCCGGCAGCCTCCCCTTCTCCGCAAACTTCCTCCTTGGAATGCCTGGTATCTGCTCACATGCACAGCCGATACACTTCCTCTCCCTGGCCCACAGTGCCACGCCAAATGTGTTGTTTAACAGCTGGTATCCCTGACGATTCTCTCTCTCTCTCCAAAGCCTCTTGAGTGTGTTGGCCCTGGCCTACCTAGCAACCTGGCACAGACTGAACTCATCCAATTGGCAGGGGAGTAAACCCAGCGCTTAGACAGTGGGTTATTGTGTCAGTGGACCCTTTTCACGCCCGACACCTAACAAAGGGGTAGAGATGTTTTGGGCTGTTGTGAGCCACTGGCGGTTAGAGCCAAGTGTCATTCAGTCCTTGCTGCCTCTCTGCTAGGCCACCGTGTTTTTTGGCTGCTGACGCTGGGTTTCCTTGGCTGTGGCCTTTCTCTCATTCAGAGCCCCAGCAACTCTGGGACTAACTCAGGTTTCACAGTCCTATCAAAAGAACCACAGACTTGCTGGACAGGAGTAAAGCCAGGTCCACAGCATCCAGGAAGCTACAAAAGAGGCAGCAGCAACCACAGTGCAAATGGCTTTCTCACATCGTCAGACTGCTCCATGACTGCCCAACTGCCTCTAAAATGTAGAATGTGACCTAGTAGTGAATTGTAGATTATTTAGAAGCATAATGACCTATCCAAGTTGTTACTATCCAACACAGTGCAATAAATTGTCACCTAAAATCATGTTAGAGCTCCTAGGCCTATGACCTGGTGAAACACTAAGCCAGGCTACCAGGAACAAGAAGATGCATTTGGCTGATGAGCGTTTTACTGCTCACTACACTTCAGTAAAATCATTTATATCACCCCAGATGAATATTAGCTACACTACTGAGATCAATCCAAAAACACGCCTATGTGGATTAATCAAGACTCTTCTGCAAAGCACAAAAAGGCTAAAAATGAGACGGCCGGTACCTGCTGAGTGATTGATTATGAAGGCAGCAGTTGAGAGATCAAGTAGTGGTGAGTCAGCCAGGCCCTTTGTGTCTGTGTTGAGTGACTGCTGGGCGGCTGGAGAGCAGTAGCAGCCTAAGGGCACCTGATGGCAGTGCTTAACCATCCTCCTTCCTATCACCTGAACAATACACCTGGCAATAAAGGCTTTGTATTTGTGTCACACATTTCCTGGAAACCACGGCTGGCACCATCATGGACCCTCCCATAGGCTGTATCCTGAGCGTGTTGCGAGACTCGGTGGTATGGTCACACAGGGCTATTCTCACAGTCATGCTGGTGCTGGAATAGCTCTGAACGGTAATCCAGCTCTATAACTGAAGTTAGCGGGAAGTTCAATGGACATTAAGACCAACCAGACCTGCAATCAGTGTCTAAGTGTGTACTTTTGTTCTCATGTCCATTAACCTGATGACTTCAAAGCGGCCTGATTTCTGTCGCTTTCAAAACGGTCATTACCAAGCTAAGCAATAAGGCAGAGTTTTAGATGCAGGAGAAGTCTGGCACCATGGGTAATTGTGAGGCAATTTGTTGGTAAAAGCAGAGCTATAGAGGGTAATGCAACTACTTGAGCCGGAAGGGAATATGTTGTCTCTTTGTATTACTTGCGTCATCCTTCATGTTTAAAAATTGAGGCCAGGCAAATTTAGCATTCAATCAAATACCACACAAAAACACTGTGGTCGGCTCTTGAGATGCTTGGGTATTGTAGTTTGTTCCAAGCCTGGGTCCAGTCATTAGACAAGTATGGCTTGGAGAGGAACGATTTCCTCCTGAGATTTTTTCCTCCGTCTTTTTAAAGGCTCTGGCCTGTTTGAGAGCAATTTCTAGGCCTAAATCACAGCCTAATGACAGAGATAATGTCTTATAGAAACAAAACAAATACCTCTGGCAGCCAGCGCACCCTGCAGCTCCAGAGTAGGTCACAATTCAATTATTTTAGATGGACCTTCTTGTTCCGTCACTGTGGGGCACGGACTGTCCCCTAAAAATTTAATAATGGGATTACGCTGCCTTTGGAAATAAATAGTGTTCTTTGTCTTGTTAGCTGGGATTCATTGTTCATTTTCCCCTTCATATTTTTTTTATAAAGCTCATGTTTCCTATTTGGAAAGTCAAAGAACGGAAAATGTCATAGCTCCACCACGTTAAGACAGGGAAACACCACACACATACGGTGCCTTCTCCAATTTGCACAGCGGATCACACATTAGGCGACAGTGAATTGGCAACCTCTATATAATTGATACCATCTGCAAACCACTCTAGGACCCATAGTGAGGTCCCCTCCACCAAACAATAACTCAATCCATCCGTTCTAATTCATGTTGTATCCCCTGCTATTTATTTGTAAAAGAATAACTCAAAAGCTAACAAATCGCAGGATATGGCGTTTCCTTGGATGACTTAGGTATTTGAAGACATAAAGGTCCAGTAAATATGAGTGAATCCTCCCACATTTAACAATTTCCATTTCTCCATATTTCTTCGCATGCCAAACCCAAAACTTGCTTGAAACTGAATCGCATAAATGTGAAATGAAAAATTATGTAAAATTGAGAGTGCCTGTTAATACCAGGTCCTTAGGTCCCACTTTTGCCCGTGATATTGCATGACAACCTACATGGTAGAACCCATGTGTGGAATTCATGGTTGAGCCCAGTTACAGCCCATAAGTCCAGCTCTTCCAAACAAAAGGCTGACTGAGTTACCCATCTACCAGCCTACCTACCGCACAGCACAGCAGGCCTGGGCCTCTGGGACTACTGTACCTATGATTGACATGGCTTAGAAAGAAAAACAACAACTGGAGAATACAGGGAACACTTCCATTTAAGTCCAAGTCTGCCAGCCTATTCCCCATGCAATACCATTCCCCCTTTTCATTTCCTATTCATGATTTCTGGAGAGAGGGACCATTTCAGGGGAAAGAAATGAAAGCTGGTCAGCACACACCAAAAAAACGATTTACAACCAAAACAAAAGGAAGCCTACCCTCAGAGTTTATTATTCAGGAAAGACAGAAGTGATGGAATAAGAAGCTAAAGAGAGATGGTTCTTTGAGTGTCAATGTTTGATAGCTGCACACATGTTACTGGGTCCCCCACGAGCCCACAAGACAGGCAATAGCATCGCATTATCAACACATTCCTTAACCATTTGGTACTATTTAAGAAACAGCCCAAACCAAAAGTATGCAGTGTGTATACTTGCGCACATCTGACTTCCCTTCATAAAAGATCCTGCACATGTCCAAAAATCACAGAATGTTTGAGAGGACTAAACTAAACTACAAGGCAGCCCTGGTGGTAAAAGTGAGGTGTGGACAAGGGCTGGAGGCAGGTGCCATGTTCGGAGTGGATAAAACCCAACCTGAGCCAATCAGGAAAGTGGCACAATATTTTGAGATGAGACGAGACGAGACAAGACTTAAATGATCAACAAATCAAGACTAGATAGAGAAAGCAATTAAATAAATGAAGGTAATGCAATACATAAGGTAATCCTCTGCTTGCTACCAATAATTTTACAGATATGAGGGTGTTGGCATGTACCCGATTCAGTATAGTCCAGTTCGAGGTCATACGGTATGTGCAGTGTGTGCAAAAGCAAATGTGCACCTTTAACTGTCCACATTCAGACTAATATTCAAGAGCATAAGAACAGAACATACAGAAATGTATCCATAATTTGCACAGATGTACAGATGTAAGCATGGATCAAGTCAAGGTAGACATTAGGACACAACAACACAACTCTGCATTTAAGTTGTACACCTTTGGAATGCAGTCAAGGATGCATTCAGCCTAACATCCCAAATAAAGAGGTCAGGTGAATAGCACCTTGGCTCTCATGATAATGACAGTCTAGCAATCCCATTGAGTGGCCTAGCACAGAGACAGTAGATGAACTTGAACATATCCCTCATGAAACATGTAGAGCACATTTACATTTTAGGCATTTAGCTGACACTCTTATCCAGAGTGACTTACATTGAGTGCAAAAGGTAGAATAAGCTTAAATTCCTACATCGCTGAGGCTCAGAGCCACAGTGCTGTGACAATATTTCTGTGAGTCTAGAATGATCACTGAGAAGTGCTCGAAAAATAAATAAGAGCAAAAGAAAAGGGTGGAAGGGATTTTTTTTTTGTCAATAAGTAAATTGATAAGTACAGTAGCATTGGTGTGTGTGAGTGCATGACTCCAGTTCTGGAGGGTAATGAGTCTGAAAGAAGTCGCAGCAGTGAGCGGTGAGTGCCCAGCCAGGTTCCAATATCAGAGGAATTTCAATGAACTGCGAGTTGATCCCCAGAGCCACGGCCATCAAGCTTCTGTGGGTTTGCTTTGGCCGGCTACACCACATTCTCTCCAGAGTCGGCTCTTCGCACCGGGAGAGATGAGTAGCAGACACTTAAGAAAATAACCCTTTTTCCCTTCTACAGCTGCCGAACATGAAAATGACATCTGGTGGAATGATAAACCTGTATGGCCACTGACCAATCCGACCAAACCAGACTTGCAATGCTAAAGCAGATGCTCTTATGTGCAGTGAATGTCAAAATATAAGGGATTGGCAAGTCTGCTTCCAGGCCTGACTCTTTAGAGCCACCGAAGAAGAGATCCAGGCCTTAGAAGATGGTGTTGCCTTCGCACTGAGAGGATTGCGTGGTGTGAGATTAATGTGAAAAGACAAGCGGCGGGGTCCCTGAACAGAACAGTGTTCAATAAATAAAGCGATATTATCTACGACCCCACAGGCCTCAGGCACCGGTCTCATTTCACTGGCAGGTATACTCTTATCTTACTTCAACAGACACATCTCAAAACAACAAGAGACAACAATGATGGAGGGGAGAAGATGAAAGTGAGTTACTTTTCCTGTTCACTGGTGGGCTTGCTCTTCACGCCATACCCTCAGGCTGAGGACAAACATAGGATATTTTGCCAAGATTGGCGTTCAACCACACAACTCCAGATATAAGCACAAAACAAATATTTTTTTCCCACTTTTTCTCGCGCTTTCTCCTCCCTGTGTTTCTGTGCTCTCTTATTAGGTAGGGGGAGTGTGATGAAATGCCCCCGAGGCAGTACAGATGGGGCTCCTGTCCAAATATATTCTCCATTACACAACATTTCAGGTCCAAAATAAACCAATGTGTGAGTGGCATAGCAGTACTGGAAGCTAGCTCTTCAACAGTGGGTGGGGGAATATGATAAAGGAGGAAGAAGCTGGATGGGGAAGCCTATGCGTGTGTGGTTGTAGTAGCCTGTAATTATGTTATGTAATTTATACTGGAGGTAACAGAATGGTTCGCCTCTTACAGCGTGCCAGCAGCCTTCTCTCCATACCGAATATGTTTTGAATATCCTTCCCGGCATTAACGGGTCAAATGGGTCCTTATCTTTTAGGGGCAGGGGTCTGTTTTTCCACGCGGGGTGACTTTGCCCATGCCTTCCTTCCACATCCCTCAAGGGCAAGAACACACTAAGGAAACTGTAAGCTACCATCCGCTCTCCCCAAGGCAAACTCTCTGGAGCAATCAAGATGGCAATTTCAACCATAAAACAGTGGTTAAATGGATTCCTTTACGAACAAAATGGAATTTTGAATGTAGGAGCTGAAACAAGTCAGAGCCTTGGTGGAAGTTGACCACATATCCCAACATGCTTTACAACCTGACTTTTGGCACAAAAACAAGTAAATAAATCAGTCAATATGGCAAGGACACACTGGCTACAGTTACATGAGTATTCTCTCATTCCAAATGAACTGCTTCCTAATGAAGACTCCAAACCAACTGGTTACATGAGCGCCGAATAAAGTGATGTGGTAATGTGTGCGTCTACATGCACCAAAGCATGTAAAAACAGTAAATGTTGAGAAGACTTTCCCAGAATCTTGCTGACGTCACTTACTCTAAGTAGACGAACATACACAGAAAGACTATTATGCATTCAAAACAAGAGAAAGTAGTTGGTTTAAGTGATTTAGCAAATACAGGGGCTCTCAAACATTTTCATGTCACAGACCCCTAAATACACACACATTAGGCTACTGACCCCCCATTTGGTAGGATTTTGTCACAGGGACCCTCATGTGAGAGGAGTGTTGTTGTTATTGAATGGTTTAACTGTCTATACCGTATGTGGGGAAGATAATAGTGGTGGGAGTGAAAGCTACAATTAGAATAGTCATTCTTATGCATTCTCTGAGATAATTTCTACTGAATTAAACTAAAGTGACATTAAATTATTCATCATTTTGTGAAAACATGTGAAAATGCCATTCAGAGCACTTCACAGCTATCGGCCTCCTCTTAAATACCCGTTAACCCCCCCTGTCCCCTTGTGGAAGTGGACCCACTGCTGTAACCCCGGCTGCCTCCTTGCCCTGGTCACTTTGGTGTGGAGTTTAACTGTGGCTGAGAGATGGACTGCCACCAGAGGACACGTTTTGGACATCAACCTCCAGATACGGTCAAGATGATCATTTCTCTTAAACTGATACTGTGATTATCACCTCGCTGCTTGCTGTGCGCCAGGACCACCAACCACTTAACTCAAATTAACCTGAAATTAAAATGAGTGCTTTGATGTGGAAGCTTGAAATGAAGGCATCGGTTAAACACTGATAAGCAATTTGAAAGTGATAGCGAGGTGGAGGCATCTTAAATCCTCTGCGCGCATTAAAGCAAAGAGTAATTAAATTCACCTCTGTATTATCAGAAGTTATTTGATACTTTTATGGTGTTTGCCTCCAGTTACAACCGTGCGCACGCACGCACGCACACACACACACACACACACACACCCATAAGTAAAACCGCAGCAGCATTACCATCCTGTCAGGACATGCTGGGCTATATAAAGCCAACACCCTCTTTAAATACAGCACTGGGAAGGGATCACACCTGGTTCAATGGAATACAGCACTGTCTGTGGAAATATTTCTACTAGGGTCAGACCAATCAGTTTAATATAAAATCAGATATCATCCAGTCAACGCTGTCTGCCTCTGATATAATGGATGGGATGCAGGTTTTTTGATACATATTTATTATAAAATGTATTCATATTACACTGGTTGTCCATGGGAAGCCATGCTATTCCATAACAGTAGGCGTGAATGTTGTTACTAGTAATAGTGCTAGTAGTAGTAGTAGTTGTTGTACTAGTAGTAGCAGTAGTAGTAGTAGTAGTAGTAGAAGTAGTAGTAGTAGTAGCAGTAGTAGCAGTAGTAGTAGTAGAAGTAGTAGTAGTTGTTGTACTAGTAGTAGCAGTAGTAGTAGTAGTAGTAGTAGAAGTAGTAGCAGTAGTAGCAGTAGTAGTAGAAGTAGTAGCAGTAGTAGAAGTAGTAGTAGAAGTAGTAGTAGTAGTAGTAGCAGTAGTAGAAGTAGTAGTAGAAGTAGCAGTAGTAGAAGTAGTAGCTGTAGTAGCAGTAGTAGAAGTAGTAGTAGAAGTAGTAGCAGTAGTAGCAGTAGTAGAAGTAGTAGTAGTAGTAGTAGCAGTAGTAGAAGTAGTAGTAAAAGTAGCAGTAGTAGTAGTAGTAGCAGTAGTAGTATCTTGGTTTTCACTGGAGAATATAGCAGTAGGTCTAAATGCTGTTTCAGAAGCTGTT